>BMAU01020026.1:1030000-1272500 GCA_019973935.1 Trichonephila clavipes | reverse complement strand
AAATTACAGAGTGATGAACGCCGAAGAAAAGAGAAACATCTGTGATCGACTGCCCTGCTTCAATACGCCCCACAGCACGCTAGCGTTCAGAATCTTCCATTCGTTTTCTGGAAGTCATATAAACTCGTACGTCTTGAAAACAAATTGTACGAAAGTTTTAAACACCTTCTATCAGCACTTACAATCAACTTCTGTAACCCTTCATAAAGCTGGCTTTTTATAAGACTACCCTTTTTGCATATTTCTTGACATAAAAGCCCGATTGGCTGTTACCTAACATATTTGCATACTTCCATCTATCTCTGCAGCGAATTGCATCCTCTTCAATTCTGTTTGGCTTCCGGAAATTAGCATTTTCCTCTCCGTGCTTAACTTTTGGGAGTATGTATATATATATAACTTGTATAATTTCTTATTTTTTGCCGATAAACTTAAATCCCGTTAGTTACATTTCTTCTTTAGTTGTTAAGCCTAGCCTATCTTGCTTTAGAGAATTATATTGGTATTAAGAGAGAGAAAGAGAGAGAGAGAGAGAGAGATTATACTATGCCTTAATTATTCTCTTTATATTGATTTATACTTTAGAATACATCCTAGTTACCTCAATTTTTATTTCTGAGAGAAAAAAAATATCCGTGCTAAGTCAAGGAAAACTAAAATTATCTGGAATAATTTTCTTATTATTTGAAAGAAGTACTTACAAAATAGACCCATTTCTTTCTGAAACTCTTTGTAGCTTTAGTTCAAGTTGTCTGCAATTATCAGTAGTATTTTTTCTGTGCATAGAAAATTGAGGCAACGCTGACGGAACTAAAATGTAGAGAAAGTAATGAATGGTTGAATATATACATCTTAAAATTATGAGTAGATTTAACAAATCAAGAAGTTTTAAACTATCTGTTTAGTCAGAAATTTAAAACTGAGAAATGTAAAAGACTTTAGATGCCTTAAATAATTAATTTTACATAAAAAAAAATTGCAAAAAGTAAGAACGGAATAGTTATTAATAAAATATAGTTATTCACGCCAAGGAGTAAAAACTTTCGCATACACTGTATTCATTAACCAGGAAATTTTATTACGATCAAATTAATGTATGCCATTTTTCATAAAGATTTTAAAAATTTACATCAAGGTCAATGCATATTTCATCAAAATAAAACTAATCAAGAGCAAACATAATTTAATTAAAAATTTATATAAGCTTAGTACTAAAAATCTCTCATTAAGGCTGTCTTCGGTTAACGTTAAAGAATAGGACCAGAATTTGGAACATTTTTTCAGATATATAGAAATGAAACATTAACGTGTGATATTCTGGCTTTACATCCTTTAGAGAGCAGCATTTTTTATCATACTTTCCGTTTTTAACCGAGTTTATTCATTTTTTCTGGTATAAAATGTGTTTCGCATTTTTTCTCCTATACCGTAATGTTAAATGGGCTATCCTTCACGTATTATTACAAAAAAGAAAATATTCATGGAATATTTTGGCATTTTTAAAAACACTATTTTGTTAACAGTGGTATGAGTTATAATATTGCAAATTTAAATGGAAATGGAGGCATTTTTTCTGTCAGAAAAGGTGCTTCGCGTTTAGTTCATGCTCTTGTACTTTTACCTAAGACAGCCTTAAAGAAAGCTATAATTAATTTATGCTGTTGTTTCTTTCATAAAATATTTTTTGACTAAATTCTAATTATAGAAAAAGAAACAAAACGGCAAATAAAATTCAGCTTAATATGTCGTTGCAAAATTAAGTTTATTTAACATAGAAAAGAAGCTTACCATTTGAAGGAGATTTACACTGAGTATTTACGGTAATGTTTGTTAAAGGACCGCATCCACTACGGTTTATTGTACACATCTGGACACTGAATTCAGTATTGGGCAAAACATCTGTCTGGTATCCGAATGTATTTGATTTGATGTCAATAATTTCAACTTTTGAAGCTTTCTCTTCAACTGTTTGTCCATTGTCATTTCGGTACTGAGCCCTGGTATGTAGCGTTATCTAAAAAAATATTATAAAATACAATTATTAAGAAATTGAAAATGTGTGTGCAGCATTTTTCAATTTATATTTATTTAAATAATCCTATGTATGAAAAGTACATAAAAATGAAATACACTTCAAGCCTAATTTTAAAACAAATTAATAAAGATTTTCAAGTATCGCAAGTCTACTTTAAAGCAATAAAACATATACTGTGTTAAAAGATGAAACTACATTTGCAATTAAAGAGTGAGTGAGTGAGTGTTGATTTTTTTTTTTTTGGCGCAAGAGCCAAGTTTGGCTATACTGAGCCATACATTCGTAAATATAATCTGTGATCTAGACGGGAAAAGAAAGAAAGGATAAATTGAATGACAAGAAGGAGGGTCGAAAATAGAGAAGGATCACTAGGGTACCCTGGGGTCGTGACACACGCGTTTACCAAAGATAGTAAACCCCTTGGGAAAAGGAAAAGATCCTTAGGGTACCTCGGGATTGTGACACCCGTATTCACCTAAAGAAGGTGAGCCCCCTGAGTGGTTGCAATCAAAGAAATGGCACCTAATAAATAAAGGAACTGTATAGATAAGCTGTATGAATTTATTCAGACATAAGAACATAGGCTTAATAACTACTTTTTCTGAATTACATAAATTTTAGTTATTTTTTAATTATATTTTCCCACTGAAATCCGAATTGAACGGCAATCTAAGACATGATGTGAATCCAGTTATTTAAGTGAAATCAAGGATTTACAGTGAATAACTTCAATTGTTTAAAATCAAGTCGTATAGATTTGACCTTTTTAAAAAAAGGAAAAACATCAGAAAAAGAAAAAAGGAAAAAAAAAAAAACTTGCCAAATCACTAATGAAATAGAATTGAAGAAATATCTTGAAATTGAAATATCTTGAGCTTGTTAATTCTTCTATATACAAACAGCAAGTTCGAAGGAATAATATTCAATAATAATAATAAAGTGCGTTTCATGCAATTGGATAAAAAGTATATTAAGCTTCATAACTACAAAACACTGAAAAACTCGGAACAGATATTTTCAATAGCAGTGAAATCATATAACACAGTTCTATTTCTCCTTCCAAAAATAAAAAGATAACTACGAAAAGAAAATTTTTGACGTTAAGGCCATTGACTATCAATATAATTAATGTTCAGAAAATAGGAAAAATCAATCTGTTTTCCAATCTGTATTCGGTAACAAAAAAATTTAAGCACATTAAATGTTTATATTTCCTTTAACATTTCTATGATTTTTACTGTGTGGAAGCTCATTATTATTTGATTTATTATATTAATTTCGTGCAGAACATGCCATAAGAATTCATAAGGTCAATACTTACGTTATAGCTGAGAATTGTTCCTCTCGCGTTTACGGGTGCATCCCATGTGACAGAAATTGAATCAGCATCACGCTCATAATCATGATCGCATATTAGCATGACATCTCTAGGAGGATCTGGAACTGCACAAAGAATTTAAAAATACAGTCATGAGTAAAATGTTCATTATAATTAAAATTAACTATTCTGATAAAAACTAAACTTTTTTAAATATGAAGCAAAACGCCCCAGTATATTAGATATATTTTCATTAGACACAAGCGCGTTATAAACTACTCAATCTGTTACATTAAAAAATTTTATCAAGTTCATTAGTAAATGCTTGTAACTTTTTCCTAACTATTGCATCCTTTATTTTTAGGGCAAAAAAAAAAATCCAGACATTTCGCTAAAGAAAAAGAAACAGGTGGGGTACACCAGAAAATAAATCAAAACCTTTAGTGTGAGGTATCCGTCTACGTTCGGAACCGTGATTTTAAAAAAGTGCATAAATGGATAAATTTCAAGATATTTAGTGTCACTTAGATTAGAATACATGCATAAAATTGTTTTAAGGACATTACGACAAAAATAATTTATTTAAATAGACTATTTTCGCAAAAAAATTAACTTAGAATAATCTTTTTTTCAAAACGTTCTCCTTTTATAAAAAATGCTTCTATAATAATAACGTATTTTGCTCATATAAAGTAAAGACTCTGAACTAGAATTTTTGAGAAAATCACGTTACTTTTAGAGTTACTCTACCAACTGAAATAATTATCGGAATTTTTTTCTTAAAATTTATCCTACTGTTGTAGTAAAATATGGATAAATCCACTACTAAATTGTATATTTCAAAACTTCCAGCTCAACCTATGTGCAGAGGTCTAAACTATATAAAGGAAAAATATTATAATAGAAACATTTTTCATAAAAGGAGAATGTTTTGAAAATTGATCATTCTATGTTCATTTTTTGTCAACATATTGTACTCAAATAATTTTTTATTGTAATAATATTCTTAATACAATTTTATTCTCGTATTCTAATTTAAGTGACACTAAATATCACAAATATTATCCATTTCTAGGCTTTTGCAAAATCCCGGTTCCGAACATAGTCGGATACCTTAAGACCATATTTCGTATTTAGCGCAAAAGTTTCGTCTTTTACCCTCGATTTTGAGTAATAACCAAGCGCACAAATATTAAAGGAATATAAATTATGGAAATTTTTTGTCCATAATTGGGTTCATGGTAGAATAATGGCAGCGATGCAAACATCGTGTCTGTCAGTGGCGTACACAAGGGTAGGGTTTGGGGATTCAAACTCCCACCAGAGACCAACAAATTTTAATTTTTTACATACAGATTACGTTTGGATGCTTTCCAATCTTTTTTTAAGGTATATATGTAAAGCCATAGGTAACTGTTGAACCATATGTTCCATTCTCGATTGCACTAAAGATAACCATGGAGTAAAATTAACTTTGTTTTATATTAATCCATTGACCAAGATTCTAAATTACAAGATCAATCCTCAATAGCCTTCACGTAGCTCTAGAGCGATTTTCCCTTAAGTCAACATAATCAATCCAGATATTTGCGCTTTACTTGCTCAAAAATCAATGTAACGTGGCGTGGAAGTTTAGAAAGTGAGTGATTAGTTTTGGTTTCATTCTCATCACTTGATTTTGAGTTACAAATTACATGGTTTGCCATCAACAGTTCATTATGCATCTTTATTGCAACATTAAGGAATTAAAATCAAGTGAAATAATAAATTCACACTCGTAATAAACACTTTTGTTAATCTACTTGTAGTTATATGAAAATTATTGACGCTTGATATTGAACTAAGTCCGAAAAACCTGATTTTGTAATTTTTATTTCAAATCCGGCATCGTTCTGGACATTATCCTAACGCTATACAGAGATTATACGGGAGACATAAACAATATACAAAACAAGGCAGTACAATATTACAGGAAAACAAAAAAAATTAAAGATTCAAGTTGAACAAATCTTAAGCTTCTCAATTTTAGGAGGTTTTCGTAAAGGCCGGACAGTCGAAGAGATGTTCAGCACTCATCAATGAACCATTGTGGCAGGAGGCAGGCAGGATCATCCACAATTTGTAGTCTACAAATATGAGTGTAGAGACAGTTACGTTATGTCGCCAACCGGAATGTATTTACAGTTTTGTCCCTAGAACATTCCGGTAGATTCCAAATGTTAACTCTCTAAGGCTTCTTATCATTTTCTTCTTCCAATTGTAACTGTTATACGTCTTTAAAAGTTCGATTTATTATCGATGAAGATGACTTGTAGCTAACTAGGTTAAATGGAGTGTGCCTGATTGTGACAACTTTTTTTAGCCAGTTCACTCGCTTTTTCATTTCCGGGGATCCCACAATGAGATGGGATAATTGTAATTAATAATTTTGTAACGAAACGCTATAAAATGCATGTTAAATCAAAATATATTAATGTTCGTTAAGGTATCCAAACACGTTGAAAATGACCAAATTCGGACAAGACCGATATTTTTGTTTTCTATTTTATTTAATACATCTATATTTTGGCTTTACAAAACATACTTTGTTTTGATTCTATGCTTCTTAGAGGCCAAGTTACAATCAATTTTATTAAGTTAGAAAAACCGGAAGTGGGTCTTTGATCTACCAGAAGTAGGCATTTAAATTGTTCGAAATCTATCATGGCGAGTCTGATCACACAAAATATTACAAATGTATTTCTATAAAACTTTTTGCACCTGATATTTATGCTATTTTCTAGAGAATGTACTAAAATATTTCTTATAGTATGAATATTATTTGAGTTAGGGCATGTTATTAAAATAATGGTCTCATAAAGGCGTTATTTTTCTTATAACATTTACTCAATCATCTCTAAAAGTTTCAAATTTTAATAAAACTTTAAAATTTTAGTACATTCTCTAGATAAATGCCTCTAGATTGTTTTGGTAATTCTTTTACTAATATATTGTTAATTACTTTTTTCTCTAATTGCTTTGAAGTTTTACAAAAATATTGCTAAAATTTCACATATAATTGTGATTTTTATGAAATTCCGGCAATTTATTTTAAATATTGTTGATTAAATATTAGTATTTATTGGTGTTGAATCCTAAAAAAGACTTTATATGTTTAAATATGTTATTTTGTCAAAAAGTACTCTGAACGTGTTGGGATACCTTAAGAGATACATATTAACTGAAACATGATTACGTACAATTTTTCTTCTCTTCCCTAGAATCATTCAATAATAAGAAATACAATGAAAAGAATAATACGAAATATATTTGTTTCCTACCTGCATGGAAAAAATATGAAGCCTTTTTTACAGTGAAAAATATTCGTCAATAAAATTTTCACATAAATATTAGGGTTTGCATAAAATTATTTAACATGAGATTAATACTACCTTCCTTCCAAACAGATTTATTTTAATGTCTTACAAATTTTTAAGAAGATCGATAAGTGTTTTTAGCTTGCATTTATTGTTTCCTTCACAGAAGTGGGAGCTAACAAAAAGTGTAAAAAAAGAGCTCCCAATATATTAGTTAAGGAAAAAGAACTGATATAATCATTCATTTAGGAAGAATTTTGACATGTTCAAGCTTTTCTTTCTTGAAAACGGCGTTATTCTTGATCCGATAAACTTCAAATGCCTTCATTTTTTTAAAGAAAAACAAATATGTTTTAAATAAACTCATGGAAAGCACATAGAAAAATGAATATTTTGGATCAGATTTTATTTTTATTTTCTGTGTAAAACAAAAACAAAAAACTTCTTTAATGAATTCTGCGTGAAAGCTCTTTTTCTAAAATCAAACGTTCGTACAAAATTTAATATTTTCTTCATAAATCTTATACTTATTCTATTTGCCCATGCGAGAAACAACTTCATGGGAAAAGTCCTTCACTTCGTAAATTATGAAAAATTTTACACATATTTCTCTTAATTTACATTTAATATGTATTGTTAATGTAATATGTAATGCTACATGCAGTATGTTTTTAGCACATTTCCAACACACAAATGTTCAAAAATATGAAAATATATCAGCAATGTCTTTTTCAGATAATATATAAGCATAACTGTAAAAATGATATTTTCGTCACTATGTTAAAAAATAAAGAATTAGACTTGCTGGAAATTTATACAAGGTAAATGCATTACTAGATAAAATTTTTCATTAACAACGAGTATTAAACCACAGATAAGTATTTGAAACATAAATGCCAAATAAAATTCCAAAAAGTGTAATTCTTAAAGCAAATGCATAGTATGCACAGCCAGTAAATTTAAAAATTGTCATAGTTTTTTTTAGGAATACTTTACATTCATTAAAAATGTTTTCCAACCAGTAGTTTGCATATTCACTAGTACACACATACAGAGTGTTTTTTTTTTCAAGTATAGAAGTTTAAGTTGGCATTACTTTCCAAGATGGCGACCGATTTAACAGCTGTCAAGTGATTTATTCTCAATTTGGTTTGGCAATTCATCATGAATAGACTCACGCCTGAACAACGCTTTCAAACTGTGCAATTTTATTTCGAAAATAATGGTCGATTTTCATAAGCGAATTTTGCTTAGCGATGAAGCGCACTTCTGGTTGAATGGCTACGTCAACAAACAAAACTGTCGCATTTGGAGTGAAGCTAATCCACAAGTGTATGTCGAAACACCGTTACATCCAGAAAAACTGACTGTTTGGTGCGCTTTATGGGCTGGTGGAATCCTTCAAAAATGATGAGGGCCACAACGTTACAGTCAATGGTGATCGGTATAGAGCCATGATTACTAACTTTTTCATTCCTGAATTGAACAATCATGATGTCCAGGAGCCGTGGTTCCAACAAGACGGCGCAACATGTCACACAGCTCGTGCCACAATCGATTTATTGAAAGACACGTTTGTTGACCGCCTAATTTCACGTTTTGGACCTGTGAATTGGCCTCCAAGATCTTGTGATTTAACACCGCTAGACTATTTTCTGTGGGGCTATGTAAAGTCATTGGTCTATGCGGATAAGCCACAAACGCTTGACCATTTGGAAGACAACATTCGCCGTGTTATTGCCGATATACGGCCACAAATGTTGGAAAAAGTCATCGAAAATTGGACGTCCAGATTGGACTACATCCGAGCCAGCCGTGGCAGTCCTATGCCAGAAATCATATTTAAAATGTAATGCCACAAGATTATCTTTCGAATAAAAAAAATTCATGTCAATCGAATAATACATCGTTGTTTTTTATTGCAATTTAAAATTCTAAACCTCTCAAAAAAACACCCTTTATATGCATATAGATAAATATAAGTTTGTAATGAAAATGATTTTAACTATCATATCTTTCAGTGTTGCTGATATCTTAAGATTTGTACTACAAGAATAAATACAGAGCATTTTATTTTCCCATAAAAATCAAAGAAAATCACTATTCTTTTCCCGTTTACTAATATGCTGATATAAAACAATTTTAGAGTTAAATTTTTATTTGTTCAATTCTGAATTCTTTCTATATCCGAATTCATTTTAATTTATCGTGTTCTGTGTGTTTTCTTTTAAAAATCACACTTTAATAACCTAAGAAATTTAATTGTTCACGAAATATTCAGTTATAAATATCCCAAAATTTTTAAAACCATAAATTGGATTTTGTAATCCATGAAAAATATTATATAAATGTACTTTTATTAAAATTTTAGAAGAAATATTTTGTAAAAAATGTACGAAATAGCTAATGCCATCATTTCATACAATTGTTGAAAAAATTTAAAATTACTATTATTTATACTAAGCAGAGAAGTTTGCTCAAATTTGAATGATAATCAAATCTATTTAACTGATATCATCTCCACCTGTTCCAAATTATTTTATATAAAGAGGTTTTAGAAGAAAATCATTCATCTTAAAATATTTTTTCCTAATAAAATGAAGAAATGAATGCATCGGTAACTTTAATATAAAAAATAAAAGGCAAATGTTTAGGTACTAAGTGCTGTTCTTAATTAGAAAAAAAAGACAAAAATACACCTGGACGTTGCCTTGCGCTGTTAATGAGATTCAAAATACACAAACAATCTGATTGATTTGAAATGTTCCAAGGAACAATATATTTCTCAGAGTAATACATTTTTGGCTGTAATATTGAAGATTGGAATAAACGTTTTTATCATAAATACATTTTTCGTGTGTAAGTTTTTAATATAGTAACTGTAATAACAAACTCCATTTGTGCTGCATATGCATTTTATTCATAAGGGGAAAAATAACAAAATTAAAAAAACCCATAATTTTCCGAAATTATCTGTAGTCCACATAAATCATTACAAACTAATAAAAATCATTTCTCTTTAAGAAAAATAAAATGTTAAAAAAAAAATTCAGAAATTTTTGTTGTAACGCTTATAAAACTTTTTTTAATGATAAGCAGTGAAACTCACCATACTTTGCCAATGGTATTCAAGTGTTTAGAAAAAAATACACAATGACTTGGATTGATTGATTGATTGAATATTAACGTCGCACTGTTCAGCTACACGAGGGCTTTTGGCGACCACAATGACTTGGAACTGAACTCTTATTAAGTTTTTTTTTTTTTAAAAAATTTTCTTTAAAAATTATTTTTGTATTATTTATAATCGTCTTCTATTATTCTAATCATCTATTATTTATAATTCGCTTCTTTCATTATACATATCATCTACTTCAAGCACGGCTGATAGAAAAAGTATGATTCCTTACGAATTCCTAACTTAAACAGCATATGAAAAAAAAATAAATAAAAAATGTTTCAACAATATATAACTACAGTATTTTAACTGTTCATCAAAAAGAAATGAAATTTATTCCCTTTTTCAAAAACAAATGCATATTTTTGCGAGATTCGCAACATCACTTTTTTAAGTTTAATTTTTAAGGAAAAAATATTCAGAAAAATACAATTTTGTGTATGATCTGATAAACTTCTGGATATTAGACTTATGGAAAATAATTTTATTACAAATAGAATTTTTTCAGCTCAGTTTCAAGTCTTTTTATTCAAGCACTCACTTTTTCTCAAAACCCTTATTTGAAGGAGTAGCATGGGAAAATTTCTTTTATAACATTTTTGTTTTAATGCTCTACTATGAGAAAATAACAGAATTTACAAAACAATGGTACTGCTCTGTGGAGTGTCATGATTTTACGAGAAGCGAGCTAGAAATATACAGAAAAAGAGTAAGAAAAGGGAATAATCTCTCATTTAACCCCTTTAATTTTCTTTCCAACTTCATATATTAGTTCTTTTTTGAAGACAGGATGTGAAAATTTTCCATAAGAGGAATCCCAATGCATTTACAAAGAAGCAGCTTACTTAGAAGTTCGTACTTTTATTTAAAATCTTTAAATCTCAAAACTAAATAAGCCTTGTTTAAATCCATCGCATGTTTCCAAGAAACTTTCGTAAATGTAAAAGTAAAATATGATCCCTAAGTTTAACAGCAGAAATTCTCTCTTTGCATGTATTTCTCTTTGTGTAAAAATGTTCATATTTATTTAATGCAGAATCACATAAAAATAATGTACACAATAAAATGCTAGGTTAATAAAATAATTGATGACTAGAGGTTTTAAAATTATATAATAAAATCTATTACATGCAGTCATTTTCTATTCTTTCGTCCTTTTTTTTTCTTTCTTGATAATATAATATCTTTATGCGGCTTTTGACATCTTATCGCAAGAAACTACTCTGCTCACACTTAAAATTTCCCCTTTCATTTATATTTTTCAATACGCTTGGTATTAAAAGTTTAACATTTTTAAAGAAAACCACTCATAAAATCAGAGTCACATAATAATAATTTACACAATAAAATGCCAGGTTAATAAAATATTTGATGACTAGAGGTTTTAAAATTATACAATAAAATCTATTACATGCAGTCATTTTCTATTCTTTCATTCTTTTTTTTCTTTCTTGATAATATAATATCTTTATGCGGCTTTTGACATCTTATATGTTTCACAAGAAACTACTGCTCACACTTAAAATTTCCCCTTTCATTTATACTTTTTAATATGCTTGGTAGTAAAAGTTTAATTTTTTAAGAAAATATCCAAACTTTTCTCTCTTCATAAGCATACATTTTTTAATTACATTTCATTCATTTATTTTTCGGACAACGGAAAAAAAACTGTAATATCTAATACTAGATTTCCCAAGGAAATCATTTTGACTGCTTTTTAGTTTCAGTTAGAAAAACAATGGTGTATATAATGATACAATTTCTTAAACTTTTTTAGAATAAATTTTTTTCCCAAATGAAGTAAGTTTTTTTATTGTTAATATTTATTAACAACTTGTTATATGACTGTAAATAATACAAAAGAATATTAAAACTTAATTTTAAACAAATTTCTATACACATTGATTATTCTTCCACAAGGCAGTCATTTTGACTGCTTTTTTAGCAAAATAGGTATACACTATAAATTTCAGTCTTTCTAGTGTTAAATAGGCTTATTTGCAAATTATGTAATTGCAAATTTATTTGTAAAAAATTAAAAGAAAGAGTTGAAATTAGTTTCAATAAATCATACACAAAATCAGTTTTGTAAAAAATGATTATTTGTTCTTAATACTCATTGATAAAACTATTTAATTGTACGGAATTGGCCGAAAAAATATCCTAAGTGACGTAATATAGCAATGTTGAAAATATATCAAAACTAAAAGGTTATCAATTCTAATGTATTTTAAAGAAGTAATTCAACATGGATAGCAAGTATTTTTAGGAGATTTACCACAAATATAATTGACTGCTTCACATAATTATATTTGTTGTTTACCTTTAAACTAACTGAATCCCCTCCTTTTTCCCTATAAAACGCTTTTTTAATCTTAACTATTTTGTCTCGTCCAAAATAACAAGCTTTATATGAATCTTCGTATGACGTAAAACTACGCGTATGTCTACAATTGCAACCCGTGTGTTTGATAAAAAAAACTCTGTATTCTTATCTTTCTGTTATATAAAAGCAAAAAAAAAAAAAAGAATTATACATCTTTTTTCCTTAGAATGCTATTGGCTAAAAGGTCAACTGTAGCAGAAATGAAAGCAGCAGGCTTCATGTAGTCTACAATTTGAATTTTGATATCATTAATAAGTATCAATGGCGCACACAAGGGGGGTCACCTTCCCCAAAAAAATCCTTGATTTTTTTTTCCGATTGACTATAATTCTAGGTACATAGTACGTAAAATTTAAATAAGTATTTGTTATTAATGATTAATTTTATTAATTAATGCTACATATTTATTCAATAATTAGTTTTTTACTGTGTTTTGTTCCCAAAAATCGACAAAATCAAACGCAGCATGACACAAGAATGGTGAACTTTCGACCACGGACCCCCCCTTGAAAAAATTCCTGTGTGCGCTACTGATAACTATCATGTGAAATAAATGAAATTATTGCATTTAAACTTATTTTTCTCATAATTTTAGTAAAAATTCAAAATTATGTGATTCGCTTCGTACAACTCATTGTGGTGGTGTAATATGACATTAGTTAAATAAAATCAAACCAAATCAAACAGGAGATATACAGAAATACAAATTACAATTTTACAAGTTTTTTACAATAAACAGTTTCTAAATGTAAAGTAGTGTTTAACCATGTTAAAATATAAATCATTTTGGAATAAAATTTTTACAATAGTCTTAATATTAAGAAAAAGATTAAACTATACAAAATTAAGTAGTACTTGATACAAAAATAAATTATGTATTATAAATAAAATCTGATGCGAAAAGTATGCAGTATAGAATTTATTCATATTGTTACTACACAAAAGAATTGATCAAACATCAATTCCTGAGATAGAGAAACAATCAAATTGAATAAACATAAAAAAAAGCAAAAGAAGCAAAAGAAGATAGAAAAATAAGCAAAATAATATTACTTCTCTGTAATAAAAAAATAAATGCATGCAATAAAAAAATACATTCATTAAATTTCCTATTTAAAACACTATAAAGTATCCATCAACTTATAGAGCTCGCCAAAATTAAGATGACTGTTCTTCCAACCTGAAAACACAAAATTTAGAAGGAAAATGTAAGTATATAAATAATAACTTTCACTTTGAAAGACAAAATAATTATGTACAGAGTTAGTAATTTCGTAAAAAAATAATAACTACAGTTTTAATTAAAAATAGGCAATCCTTACAAAAAATTACTTTCAATAATTTAACGTATAATTTTTTTTTAAATGAAATCTATAGATGAGAAAGAGGGAGGTATATATCTTATATATATATATATATATATATATATATATATATATATATATATATATATATATATATATATATATATAAATCTCATTGCCTTATTACTTCAATAAATTTTGCAACATACTTGCTAAGTAATAAATTTTCAAAATTTTCTTTTATATTTTTAGTTTAACACAATTCCAAAAGACTTCGCATTTTTCATAAAATATCTAATAGAGTTAAATTCCAAAGGAATCATTCCTTGCATTGTTGCAAAATTTTATTACAATATTTAAAAATTTTGTAGATAATTCAATCATTAATTTACATCAACTTTCAGAGCTAATGCATTTTATAAATAGCTTGAAAAAAAAGAAAGATTCAAGACCCTTTTGGATTAAGTATCGAGGAGACATTTTCATCAATGCATTTTTACCATCAAATTTATGGTTTCAAATTAACTCTGAAAGTGCTCTAAGTATTTTCTCTAGTTCTCAATGAAAGAAAGTTATTTTAGGAGTATATTAACGATTAAGATAAAGTGTGAGCGTTTATCTTGGGTATTAGATTTAAAAAAAATATTTTAGTTTTAAATTGGTGTTGTTATAAAAAATGCACGCAGGAGTTAGAAAAAAATTAAAGAAATAATAATTTCTAATACTGCTAATATATCTATTTGAATGATAGCATTGTATTTATTTCCAAAAGACTTCAAATTTAATTACAAAAAAAATATCTAGTTTTTAAAATTAATAGGAAATACAGGCATCCAGCATATAACACGGTGTAAAATTTGCGATTATTACAACACGGATTCGATTTTACACGGTTTTAAAAAATTGAATATGATTTTCGTTCAATAATAGGAATTCCCAACTGCATTTTTTTCCTATTGTGTTCAATAAGAGGAATTCTCAATTTTATTGCTTCATTAGTACGTAGCGGAAAATTTAAAAGATAATAGCAAAGCTCTTCAGCCCCTTGTAGAGAAATTCTGAAAGAATTGAAAGACCGAAACAGACAGGTAATTTTATCTACGTCAGATAACTTTTGTAAAGAAGGATAAATAACTATAGTGAAGAGGAGTTTCGACCAACTTTGAGGGGGAAAAAGTAGTAGATTAAAGGTAATTTCTGATGAGTGAGGATGAAAATTTATTTTGTGATCCTAATAATGTGATCCGTTTCTATTTATTTTATAATTTTTAATATTTTTTGAATTTATTTTTGTTTTATTTTTAATTTTTGTATTTCATATTTATGTTTTTGATTAAAAACTTGAAGTTAATTTACTTTTCATTTGCATGTTTTATGGGAGGGAAATTTCAGCTATCATAAAGTTTTACACTCCTTAAGACTTGATTTCGATATAACACGGTGCACATTGCCTTGATTTATATTATTTCAAAGTTTCGTATAACACGGTTTTGATACAACACGATACATATTGCACTGATTTACATTATGTACATACATAACTAATTTAATAAATAAATAAAATAATAATTTATAAATAAATAAAATAATAATTTATAAATAAATAAAATAATAATTTATAAATAAATAAAATAATAATTTATAATTAAATAAAATAATAATTTATAAATAAACAAAATAATAATTTATAAATAAATAAAATAATAATTTATAAATAAATAAATAATAATTTATAAATAAATAAAATAATAATTTATAAATAAATAAAATAATAATTTATATATAAATAAAATAATAATTTATAAATAAATAAAATAATGATTTATAAATAAATAAATGAAAAAGTCTCTTATAACATGGTAAGAATTAACCGTATTATGCGAGGGACACCTGTATATAATTCGAAAGCTTACATCGACAATTATTTTCATTAATGAATATTTCGCATGATTATTCCTTGGGTTAATACATATTTGAATCGCTATAGTTAATCTAAATATTATTTCGCTTATTATATAGATATAATTCTAAACATATTAAGAACTTAGACAGTAAAAAATTATTATAAGACAGGTAATGTAAAATGAATTTTAAATAAATGCGTAACATCCGGCGTATAACGCGCACTTTTAACACAAAAAATAAGATCGAAATTTACGATTGAGCGTTATACACCTGGTATAAAAAGGATAGCTTTAAAATTAAAACAAGAGACGGACATAAAAAAAAATTAAATTTCTATGCATATGAAATACTGTTTATTTAAAAGAAATGATATCCCTCTTACGAACTTAAAAGGTTGTAGTTCTAGAAGTATAGTATTTTTCAAAAACTTGGGATACTATCTCGAATAAATGACAGCATTGCACATGTACATTTCAGGTTTTTTCGTAAAAAAGGGGGTGCGCGCTACACGGCAAATAGAACTATAGATTAAAAGATGCAGTTTCAAAGTATAGTTGAGCGTTATACGCCGGATTTTACGGAATATATGTTTATACACAGTCCAGTCATATTAATGTGACCACTGTCAAAAGCCAGAATAACCATCTTTCGCAGAGGGGAAAATAGTCGTTTAGGATCCTCAAGGTATTCACTAGGATGTTGAGCCATGCCGACTCTATTGCTGCACTAGATTACGCGCGTGAAAATCCATGGCGCGAACAACCCGATCGAGATGGTTCCATAGATTATTGATTGGGTTGAAGTCAGGTGAGTTTTCTGGAAACGGAAGAACGATAAACTGATCCTGGTGCTCTTTGAACCACGCACGTACGCTGTCAGTTGTATGACACTCCGCAATGTCCTGCTGGTAGATGCCACCATCCTGAGGAAAAACAATGCGCATAAAGGGGTAGACATGGTCTGAAAGGACAGATGCGTACCTCTATTGATCCATCGCGCTTTCCACAATGATGAATAAACACAGAAAATTTAAGGAAAACATTCCCCAGACCATAATGCTCCCGCCTCCAGCCTGAACCTTTAGCAATTGTTGCAGGGTGTTTGCTTTTAGACGTTTCATGCCGTATTTGCCACCAACCATCCGTCCGATGGAGTATAAAGCGTGATTAATCAGAAAACTCTACCTGTCGCCTCTCATTGGATGCCCAGTTGCGGTACCTGTGTGAAAATTCCAGTCTTCGTTGCTGATGAACAGCAGTCAGCATAGGTGCATGAACCAGGCGCCTGCTTCGGAGAACCAGATGCAACAACGATCGCTGAACAGTAGTTTGGAAGCCACTGTTGGTAGCCCCTTGGTTCATCTGGTTGGTATGTTGCTTAACGGTAGCACGTCTAGTCTCCCGAATTCACCTCTGCAGCCGTCAGTCACCTCTATCACCTATGGCCCGTGGTACACCACATTTGCCACGTCACTGATTTTGGACGGTCCCATTTTGCCATGCACGGTATACTTTAACCACGGTGACACACGAACAGTCCACAAACTTAGCCGTTGAGGAAATGCTTCCAACCTTTTCTCGAATGCCAAAAATTATGCCGTTTTGGACTTCGGATAACTCTTTATATGTTTGCATTACGCTAACGACTGTAGTGTTTTCCGAAGCCCTCACACACCCTTTATATACGCTCAATAGCACTGCGATGCCAGCATCCTTCTGTGATTGGTTATTTAACGTCAAAGTCGAAAGTACGTGGTGGTCACATTAATGTGACTGGACTGTGTATATAAAACACACACACGTTAGTTAAAAAATAATATAAGTAAATATATATTCAGAGATAATGTTAAAATGGAAATGAAAGTGATACTTACTTTTCTAGATTTAAAGAAAAGGTGGCGCCAAAAACTTAAAATATTTAAGGCAGCAGTAGTTTCACTTCACTTCACTTGACTATTCGAGATTCGTTAACCGATACAATATGATTTGATTTAATTAATGTTGCAAGAGAGCAAAGAATGAGCAATAAGCAAAAGTACATAATCAAAACACAGTTTTATTGTATTAAGCAATTGTTTACGCTTTACACCCTGTGAAAAAAAGTATTAGACAATTCATAGATCCTAGTGCGAAAAGACCAATGCATAAATAAATTTTGTGGAGAATGTGTGTGTGTGTGTGTGTGTATCTTAATACAATTTAAGAGAAGAAGAAATAATTGAATAACAGCATTTGAGTTTTTTTTAAGAACATTTAACTAAATTTGTTATGAGCAGTTGAATCTGTAAGCCCATTTTTTCTAGGTTAGAGCCATTTTGATTATTTTATCATCATTGCATTTCAAAACAACATGAAGGCTATCGGTGACTGATCTTGTAATTTTGAACCAAGGTCAAGTAACGAGGATGAAACCTGAGACCCCCCCCCGGCACTCTCCATATTCCATACCATGTCAACTTGAGGACTTTGAGCCTCAACACACTTAACGTATACCAACGACTCGACAGAAGCAACGCCAACTGCAAGTTGGCAATCATGATTAATCAGCTACTTCGGTTATCAGGTTTAAAAAAATTTCTCTACCTGTGTTTGACTATTACAAGTAAAATAATTTATGATAACGGGAATACAAAAAGACGAAAGTCAAAGGTTTTTTGCATACAAAACCTTTTTAAAAGGTAATTAAATGTTTCAGTATTTTGATTGCAAGGAATCCCAAAACATGAGGATATATAAAATTCATAAACAATTTATGGTAAAAAACTCTTAAGGTATCCGACTACGTTCGGAACCGTGATTTTAAAAAAGCGTATAAATGGATAATTTTCATGATATTTAGTGTCACTTAGATTAGAATTCATGTATAAAATGGTTTTAAGTACATTATGACAAAAAAAATTATTTAAATACAATATTTTGGCAAAAAAATGACTTAATCTTTTTTCAAAATGTTCTCCTTTTACAAAAAAATGCTTCTATAATAATAATATTTTGCTTATATAAAGTAAACACTTCTCCAGAGAGTCTGAACTAGGATTTTTGAAAAAATCACATTATTTTCAGAGTTACCACCAATTGAAATAGTTATCGGCATCTTTTTCTTAAAATATCTTCCCTCTGTTGTAGTAAAAATATGGATAAATCCACTTCTAAGTTATTTCAAAAATTGTAGTTCAGCCTCAGTACAGAGGCCTAAGCTATATACAGGCAAAATATTATTACAATAAAAGCATTTTTCATAAAAGGAGAATGTTTTGAAAATTGGTCAGTCTATGTTAATTTTTTGTCAAAATATTGTACTTAAATAATTTTTTGGTGTAATAATATTCTTAAACAATTTTATATATGTTTTCTAATCTAAGTGACACTAAATATCCTAAATATTATCCATTCATACACTTTTGCAAAATCACGGTTCCGAACGTAGTCGGATACCTTAAGCATTTCAAATGACAATAAGTGAGTGTTTATCAATGTCGCTCTATAAAGCAACATGGGGGTTATTGGTGACGGACCTCGTACGGATCACGGTCAAGTGAAGAGGACAACACTTGAGCTGGTACCTCCCTCTCCGAACTTCCACTTCGCGCTACTGGAGGACTTCAAGCCTCAACAGATTTAACGTGCATCTACACCACGGGTCTTTTATAGTAATAGGGTTCGGATTCTTGACACGCCAGCCACGAGTCCGTGACTATGGCCACTAGGACACTGCGGCCACGTTTGAACCGTGGAATCTGATTTCTACGGACATTAACGGAAAGTCTTTTTTTAAACAATTAATGTACAATATTTTATTTAAATATTAAAATAAATAGAAAAAAATTCAAATTTTGTAACTTCAAATACGTTTACAACGAGAGCTGAAAAGAAAAAAAAAAGAGTTATATATATATAGTTTTATTATTATTATTATTATTATTAGCGTAAGCATGTTTCTCATTCTCATTAAAAAATAAGAAAAATATTTTCTAAGCAATCACATTTTACACTAAAATAAAAATTCGTTGCAAAAAATAAATAAATAAATAAAAAATAAATAAATAAATAAAATTGTAACGTTCAAGTATTGTAGAGTAAATGAAATAGGCTTTATTACCGTGATACATTTTTTTACGATCAATGTCAATGCTTAATTCTTCGCTCTTTCTCCAGAGTTAATACACTACCAATTAATTTTCTTAGTTAGAACAAATGTATTAATATGAACAACCCCTACAAGATTGCATTTTTTTAAATTTCATGGAAAAAATAGGGTTATTTTTAAATGCTGGGATATTAAATTTCAAAAGTTGTAAAATTTATAACGTAAGGCAATTTCGGATAATTTCAGTTCACGAATGATAAAGTGATCAAAAAAGTAGTAGATAATAATGAAAGGTAAATGTTCCCCCTTGATTCTAATTTTTTTAACCCTTTAACTGCCGTCTAGAACAGGGGTGTCCAACACACACGGCCCGCAACACTTTTTTAATTTTTTTAAAAAACATCAGGTTTTTAAAGTTTTTCCATTTTGAAATTTATTTGAGGTGAAATTTATATATATATATATATATATATATATATATATATATATATATATATATATATATATATATATATATATATATAAATCTACAGTGTATTTGCCTTTTACCTGTTCTTGTTTTAAAAATAAATCCTTTTTGATAATAGAAATGTCCTATAGATTAAACTAGATTTATATTTTATCAAACAGTTACATTTTATTTTACAATAATAAATTACTTTCTTTAATAAATTCCGCGCGCGCGCGAATTGCATTATATATATACATATCCTTTTCTATGGATGAAACATGATTCTCTGTGTGTCCGACTTTCATTTCTCCTTCTTCTTTTCTATTTGGAGTGTCCAAAACGCAAGAGGCAGTCAGAGATGTTTTTTGAAGTTTAAAAAAATATTCAGGACAGTTAAGATAAAGGGCAATGTATACTTAATCGTTTGCAAATGACAGCAAAACCAAATTTCAACAATGAGTAACGAAAGATCAATTCAAAAGGAACACCGTAATTTTCAAGAAAATGGCAACTGTAATATTTTAAACATTATTTGTGTGATCAGTGCATTATTATATTATATAAACATTATTATACTATCTATGTCTGTATACATGAAAAATAATGAAAACAATAATAATAATTCATTCTGTTTTAAATTTTCAATGCGATAAATGTTTTTTTTGTTTCCAAATCTGATATAAAGGTACATATTTTTATATGCGGCCCGCAAAATTATAATGTTTTTTCGAAGTGGCCCGCAAAGTCATTTGGGTTCGATACCCCTGGTCTAGAAGTCACGCAATTCACTCACCAGTGTGGCACCGTTTTTCACATACATATGCGGTGTATTGGAGGGAAAAGAAAAGGCACAAATAAGCAAATGTTTATCTGAAATAAGTAAATGTTTCGTTAACACTATCAAGATCATTTCATTGCATTCCAAAGTCTTAGGATTGGTTTTAACGATAATAGTCAAAGAAAAGAATTATATTTCGCAAGACGTATGTATACGTCAGGATCACTTAAAGCACTGGTTGAGCGAGATGGATATATACGCCAGCGGCAGTAAAGGGGTTAATGCCTTTTGTATTTAATATTTTTGCTTACATGGTAAAATTCAATTGTTTTGAATTCACATCACTTTAGAGAAATTCAGTAGGCTATTGGCATAGCATTTTATGTTTAAGAGTCACCATAATACATGAAAAGGTGACACCTCAGCTCAGTTTGGTGGTATTTGGGGCCTCCCATACACCAAGAGATTCTTAATTTTTAGCATAAAGATTACACACACTTCGGCGCATTTATCAAAGTTCTTTTTAAAATGTAAACCTCTCCCATTAGAGTAGTCTATGTATGTCATTTGCCCCAGATATTACTTTATTATATTAACTTCTGCGAAATCACTGCTAACACTTCATGACTCAGATGATTTTAAAGCGCATAAAAGCCATTATTCTATACGATACTATGCAGTGAAAATGAAACCTGCATCCACAGCCCACTGATAAGATCGCGGAGGACAGGTTGGTACATACAGGGTACATCTCTGTCAATAGAGTCACCACGATCTTATTGTACATTTATGATATTCTTACCTGGAAAAATATATAATTAAAAAAAAGATTTTAAGAATTTTGTATCGAAGTCACGTTCTTCCATGTTATAAGCTAGGAGAGAGAATGTTATAATACTTATAATATATATTTTCTTTTCTTTGAAATAATTTAAACCCTAGAATGAAAAGATGCAATTCAGTATGATCTATAACTTTAGATGCACTCAATGTGTTAATTTGCAAGCATAGTATTATAGCAAGCCAGGCAAGACAGCATGGCATTTGTTTTTAGAGATTCTTGTTGGAATATAAGCACTGGTTTTAAGTTACTTTAGTTAAAGAAATTCTATAATTAATAAAACTGTTTCAACAAAATAACGTAAATAACCTCAAAATCTGCATAACATTTCTTTAAAAATGACAGGGTTTGTTAAAAATTGCATTTTACTTATTAATATCAAGTGCTATTGCAAGCTATTATTTTAAGTTATTTGGCATTCTACAATTAAAGCTTACAAGGGGGAAAATACAGCAAGCGAAATTTCAACAAGCTTCAATGTTATCATTTACCTTTGTAATCACAATACATAGCAATAGAAATTTAGATTTGGTAAAATGGTTTCAAAAGCATACTAAGAAGAAAAAGTTAATCTAGTAATATAGTTCTCGAATATTTAAAAATATTCAGGCAATAACCAGCCTCAAACACATTCAAGTTAATATTATCTTTCAAAACATGCTTTTAACTTACTTCCATCCGAAGTTGTGCCCTCTAGCGGCTCTGACCAATTACCGCAACCAAGAGCATTGCATGCCTGGACCTAGAATAGAAATATTTATTTGACATTTTGTTATAAAGGCGGAATAAAAATACGAATTTCTATATGGCTGTTAAACAAATACATGTAATTACGCTTTCATGGTTTATTTTAATATTTGAGATTTAATTTCATTAAACCAGATATAATTGTAAAATCTCAGTTTGCTGCAAACATATTTTCTAAATGGAATTTCTTCAGAATATGGGTGTGGAATTTTGAATGTTCGTCAGTGCAAAAGTGTTAGGCCATGATGTATATTATATTTCATTTAAATTGTTACAAATGCATATATTACAAGCAATTTTACATGCTTATAATATAAAAAAAGTATTTAACTATAGGTTTTTTTTATAAATAACAAGAAATGCATTTTATCAAGTGATTCATCAATAGAATACAAAAAAACAAAAAAAAATATTCAAAATTCTAATCAAATTTCATGCATTATGAGAGGAATTTAAGGTAACAACGTATTCATTAACATTTAAAAAAGAATACAAATTGTGACCATATTAGTTTCTGATTCACTCTTTAGATGTTGATGTTTAATTATAAATGTAGCAAAGAGTTATTTTTAAATTTCTGTAATCAGTTAAATCATGTTTAAAATTGTTGTTTAAGAGTTTACAGTTAGGCAGAAAATATAGTAAAAAAAACAACACTTAACAGAATTTATATTTAAAAAATTCCCCAATTTTTTTTTTATTGCAAAAGAAATCATTCTTTTTTTTTTCTTGAGCTATTTCTCAATTAAACACTTTTAATACAATCTATATGATACAAAGGGAAGAAATTATAATAATTAATATTAGATTCTAAATTATATAAAAAAGCAGGCCTTATTAATTATTTCTATAAATTTTTAAAATATATTCATAGTTGACCCAAATAGTTTTAAAAATATGTATACATGTTTTAAAATATTCATACCATACACTGTTTCGGAACATTTATAATTCTATTTTATACTGTTAAAATATATTTTAAAGAAATTATGTAAATTCTATTAATTATTGAGTAAATTTGTAATTCAATTTAATTAGCTATTTAAGCTAAAATGTTTAAATTGTTATAATTTAACTAGATATTATAAAAAGATCTACTGTATTTGCTACTGCACTCATCTGCAATAAGAAAATGCCGAGACAGTACTCCTCTATTATAACATATTGAAATAATTTCTAAAATCATAAAATATTCGGATGGTTTCCCAGATATAATGTGAATAATACACAAAGCATACATCAATATACGAAATAAAATTCAGAGAATAAAAAGTTTTCAAAAATGAATCAAGAATTCAAAACTTTTAAGAATGAAAAGTCAACATTTTTAACGTAATATGTTCATTTATGGGTAAAAAATTTAACCTACAAGTAAAAACAAAAATGGGTTCTTGAATGACAGAGAAATAAAGAAATGCACAAAAACCATGATTTTCTAGGAAAAAGCAAGAAACTAGTTTTATATTGATATATTTCGCTTGAAACATTAAATTAAAAGTGAGAAAGATATATGCAAATGCTAATGTTTCTATTATTTAAATATTTATTGTACTGCTATTGGTATAAATACGCCAATTAAAAGGCATTTAAAATAAAAATAAACTATCCAATTTCATGATTTTAAACATAGTGTTTAAATTACAGGTACAGGCTATTGAAACAAAATTTCGTTGAGCTCCATTTAGCGAAGTGATTCTGTACTACTCGTATGCTATAAAATGCATTTAAATTGGAAATCCATTGAGAATTTGTTTTAGATTCTGTGTTTTTTAGTTACTTTTCAAATAAAAATATATCTTTTCAGCTTTCAGAGGAAAAATTATCATAGTTATATGGCTTATAGTTTTAATGTTTAAAGACAGAATATAAATATCAAATGGTGCCTGAATTGCTTAAATTGAAAATACAGTAAAATTTATTTAGTTAAGAACTTTGTACACCACTTGGTTGGAAATTTTATTAGTTTATCTAAA
Source organism: Trichonephila clavipes (assembly GCA_019973935.1). NCBI lineage: Eukaryota > Metazoa > Arthropoda > Arachnida > Araneae > Nephilidae > Trichonephila > Trichonephila clavipes. The sequence continues at coordinate 1,248,142 of BMAU01020026.1, read as the reverse complement.
TTGAAAAAGTATTTCTTCAAATCAAAACCTTATGTTCTTTTCTTTCATTGTTTTTTTTATCTGGATTTATTGTAACTTGTTCTTAATATATGCAAAAGGAGTTTAATGAAAATAAATTGCGAAAATCTTTTTTTATTTATATTTAAAAAAGGATGAAAACTTTGGAATAAAACATAGACACAAATGATGATGAAATGGTAAGGATAAGCAAATATACTTTTAAAATACAAGCAATCAAAAATAAATAAATAACAATACATACTTGAAAAGTGTAAGTTTCACCAGGATGCAAGTTTACAAATATATACATATGATTGTTACGACCAGGTGCATTAATAACCATTGTATTATTTGCTTCAAGGCTGCCATTTTGATGGTGGAGTTCGACAGTATAATGTGTGATATTGGCCCCATTATCATGGTTAGGTCTTCTCCATCCAAACAGGAGGGTTTCATTGGTAGATGCAAGTACATGTACCCAAGATACTTTGGGAGGAACTAAAATGGAAGAATAGTTAAGAGTTATTAAACTTAATTTTTAAATACACATAATTAAATTGAATGCTATATGCCCTTGAATTCCTCAAGAGTAAGCCTCGCAATTTCCTTGAGTGTTATGGAACTTCTCATATCGATTTCTTACAAACCCATTTAGCCACTAACCAACCTAGTGTTCCATTTTTGGAACAGCAATCGAGTGAAAGTTTTTTGTAGCTTAGGAGTTCAAGATTGCGTTTGTGGTTGGATTTGTGACTAACCTGCTTTGTAGGGGCATAGCAATTTCGCTTAAAACATTCATTTAGTCACTGCAACAGATATATGCCTGCAAAGAGGTTGTGAAAGTTGGTTTATATTTCAACCAGGCATAAATGGGTTAACATCGCACTTCAAAGCAATACAAGGTGTTTTGGCGATGTACCTCGTAATTCTGAATCACGCTCACGTGACGTCTTGCTGACCTATGATGGTCTTAGGATGGTGAGCAAAGAGAGCTCTTTCATGCCTCCTTAAGGTGAACCCTAATGTATGAATTAAGACATATAATATGATTATAACCTAGGGAAGACTGCACGTCTTCCAACAGGATTCTAGTCACTTTCACAATAAACGCGATCCAGGAGTTGATGGATGAGAATTTTCAAGATCAAGTCCCCTACTTCTCCAGATTTCAATCCCCACAGCAAACTATGTCTGCAGCGTCTTTGAGAGAGAGGAACTAAGAAGCAGTGTCACAGTAACAAGGAGTTGTTGAAATATGTCATTGTAGACATTACGGCCAACATGAATGATGATCACCGTCAAAGCTACATCGATGTCCTCGCAGAAAGTTTGAATGTAATTTTTTTGAATAAGATTTTGTTACAGAAATATCATTAACACATGTATAAAATTCTGTGGCAATAACATTAGTTTAAAAATTAAAAAGTATTTGCTTTTTTTTTCAAAGTATTATGTTGTTCTGAAATACCTCACACATGCACCGTAATACATATCTTGCATATTCTTGATAGCTGTCTTAAAATGTATTTGAATTTGCAAGACATTTGCATTTAAAATGTATTTGTATTTGAATATGCAAGAGCGGTATCCTCCTTTCCATAAGAAAGATAGACTTCCACATAAAAAAATGTTGGATTTTCTTTTGAATCATTAAGTTTAAAATGGAGAAAGCAAATACTCAAATCAATTTTTTAAAAATCTTAATGACATTTCCTGCGGATAGTTGTAGAAATAGATATCATACAAGCGTTATTATATACATTAGAATCAGCATACCTACTAAATAGTATGGATTATTCAGTCATTATAAAATATTCATATGATTATTATTCAAATATATATAGTGAAAAACTAAACGCCTTTTTCAACAAATTTAGTCTATGAATGTTAATGAAGAAAGACAAAATCATACAATTATAAAAATCAGAGAAAAGGGTATTCTTTAATTTAATATTAATTTCATTTTAAGCATGAAATCCAAATTTACTTCACATTAGTAATTAGAACGGTGAGATATTACCTTAAAACAGTAAAAAAATATGAAACATTTAATTTTATATAAAATACTAAGTAATAAATTAATACAACACATACCATCTGCAGGCATTGAAACGTTCAGATAAACAAAATCACTCTCTCCAGCCTCATTAAATGCAGCAAGATGGAAGCTGTAAGTAAGGCCAGGTAATAAGGCAGAAATAGTATACTTTGTAACGTTGCCAAGTATATCTGAATCAACTTCTATAGTTGTTTCGTCAATTGAACTGTCTCTATACAAGCGGAATCTTTGAACTGGCAAGTTACCGTTGTATGTCACTCGCCAATGCAAGGTGACCGTGCTGGTATCTTCAACAATTGTTTCATTCAGAAATTCAACTTCTGGTGATTCTAAAGAGAAAAAAAAAATCCAAGTCACGCTTTTATTAAACAAATTTAACTTATAAGGAATACAAAAAAATAAGAAAAAGCAGATGGAAAAAAATGGTCTAGAAAACTTTAAATTAAAAGTATTTTTTTAATGTATATTGTGACGATATATTTGAAAATCTACAGTACAAATCTGATAAATTTGATTTTGTTACACTTGTTCTATCAAGTTTCATTGCGACACAGTAGACCTTGAGAAAAACGTTGAATAAAATTGGTGCAGTAATCAAGAGTCAAATCATGAAATAAATTGCATTTACTAATTATAACTAAATAGAATTTCTTCCATTTCATTAATATTTGCGAGGGCTTAATTCAAAATAGAGATATAATTTACTGACTTTCCAAAAACTACTAAACCTTTTCTAATGAAAATTGGTACACGTAACAAAGATAAGATGCTCTTCTTCGAATTATCTAATCAAAATCTTTATCTTTTATTTTATGAAAATTAAGAAAATTTACACAATATGTACTCCTAATATTATTCTGTACGATTTTAGTTTTGCTCGTGTTTGATAAGATGCGATTATTTGTTTTTTAATTTTTGAAACAGTGGCACAAAGTGAACGTCTGGATGATGAATAATGGTGAAGAACAGTAGGGAAATTGGAGGCACGCCAATACTAAGCGCAAGTAGTAAGATGATTCAACGCATTCCGAAATGTGATTTTCAGATTATGAAACCAGTTCTAAAAGACCGGAACATTATCAAGAATACCGGTTACAGGGGCCAAGAAAAACCAGATGCCAGGATTATCGCTACTTGGCTTTAACAATAAGCGGATGAGAGCCACTGAACTTGCAAATAAGCTCTTCGCTGCTGCAGGTACTTTAGTTTTGAACTATACTGGTTACCGAAGGTTAATGAAGAAGGGCATTTTATCAAAAAACCAATGATCTGCATCCCACAAACTCCAGGTCACACGGTAGCCCGAATGATATATGGTGCAGACAACATTATCCTTGAACACAGACGCAGTGAGTCTATACATTCTCCAATGATAAGTCGAGATTAAGTAAGAACACCGGTTCTTGACGCATTTACATATGGAAAGAATAAGGGACTCGGGGTAACGTCCCTCTAACATCATAAAAGCGAACCACTATAAAGAAAGATGATGGAATTACGGCGTGATGTTGGACGGGCGCTTAGAACTGCATGTCCTTCATGGAAACACCTTGACTTTCTTGAGATATAGGGATGAGATTTTAAGGTCTTTGCAGGGCTTTTCAGAAGGATAATTAGCTCCCAGTACATTTTGATGGATGATTACACTGATCTACACTGGGCCCTTGGCAGGTCGACGAATGCCTCGAAACTGAAGATAGTCAGAGGAGGAGTGGCCAACCACATCTGCAGACTTGAGTCTCACAGAGCTTGACTAGGATGCTGTTGATAGAGCACAACTCCAGCCCTCTCTACCTGAGATAAGAACCTTGGTGGAGGAGTGTGATTTACCGTTCTAAGACATCATAAACAGCCTTGTAAGCAGCATGAGCATAAATCATGATCATCATCGAGTACCATTATTTTTTATTACCCGTTTTTAGCAATGTTTTTATGTATTTTCATATCTAATTTCGAAGAACTGGTTTAGTGGTTCACATGAAAAATCCTTAAAACTATGTTTTTTTCCTTAACTTAAGATACTTTAATGATTCTGAAAATGAATTGATCGCGCGCGTGCGTGCGCGATTCACACGAATTTACAGGGTAAATTTATTTCATTTGCTAAATCATTTCGTTTTCCAGATTTACAAGCTCGAAAAATCGTTATTTAATATAAATATGTATTTAGGGTTTATGAGAAAAATTCGCAATTTTTGAAGTCAAAAATCGAAGTTAGAATAAAATGAAAGTTTTTTTCGAATATAAAAAAAATTATTAATCAGCTGCAACAGGATAAAATACTCTTAATAAGTTCTGTAGTTGTTTCATTAAGATTATTGAGTTAATAATCTGAAATACCCTGTATAAAAAGTTTTCGTACTTGTATTGATTGTGTGATATAGGAGCTCTTTGGTTTCTTTTTAACTTAGTTATGCTAGAGTGGTTTCCTAATTTAACATATCAAGTTCTAGTAGCTTTAAAAATACGGAAATGGATTATTTCCATAGTTATTGAATTATTAATTTTAACTACCCAGTACCTTTTTAAATAGGCATTTAAACTCACACTATCTAATTCATTTTCTTTGTTTTGCATTCCCAGAAAATATAGGGTAAACATAAGATGGTTCTTGTCATCCAACACTTTAATGCATTCAGAAATATGTATTATTCAAGAAATAAACAAGAGTTAAAACCGTTCTTCCTCTATATAGCTGTACAAGTTCCAAAACCATAACATTACCTTTCACAAAAAAAAAAAAAAAAAATCAAGTTCCGAAAAATAACGCCTCTTTCCTCAGATTAAAGCAGTAACGGCAAACATTCAAGAACATCAAGTTCAACCTATTTTCACAGAGAAATTTTGGGTTTTGTTCAACCCCATAAAATAAAGTTAAATATGCAAGGAAATAGCGAGTAATGATATTTAACGCAACAGGATTACTTTTTTTCCCATTCGTAGCTCATGTAGTTCCAGGAGAAATCCCAGCGAATTTCCTCAACTCTTTTATTTGGATGAGAAGCACGTTTCATTTTCGAGAAGAAAATGTTTTTGTTATGCTGCAGTATTCTCTGAATAGTTGTTTTGGGTTCATTAAGACATAAACTGTTATTAATTTTGTTGCTCTTGGTTATTTATCGACGCTTTTCGTGTAGTTCGCCATTCCTTTAGGGAAATCAAGATTCTTTAGGGGCCCTTTATTACCACCACAAGCAAGATTTAAAAGAAAATTCTGGATTAAATATTGAGAAGATTTGATTTTTTTTGTGTAGAAGCAGCTTACATTTTCTATTTTTGTCGACAGCTGCCAAACCACGTCCAATTCTTTGATTCTAAAAATATAGTATTGAGTTTATCATGAATATCCATGTGCGATGAGATGTTATTGCTTTCAGTATGTTTTAATGAAGAACAAATTGTTCTTTTACATTTTTTATAAAAATGAAATTGTTTCACCTTTTGCTTTACTTTAGCTTAATTCTTTATGTATGAGATTATTTTTATTCAAAATTAAAATAAATGAATCTCAAAATAATCTAAAAATCAATATAAAACAAAAATTCTATTATTTTTTTTGGACAAATATAGCGCTAAATAATGTCAAAAATATTTTCTTAATTATATTCCTATTACAAAGTTACACAAATGCATTCACATAGGATACGAAAACACATTGAATTTAACTAGGCAGTTTGAAGTAAATTACTTAATTGACTCTCTTGCCGCATTCATTTGCCTTCTAGTGATTCACCGGCATCTGCAAACCAATCTTGCTAATTGTAATAAATTTGGTAATAGTTCATTATACAAAAATATAATGACTCGTAATTCTAAATTGCCTACTTTACTGATCGCACATATTATATCTCATTTTTCTCTCGTATGATAGCAGTTGTCTCCATTGATGGCTTATTTATTTTACGTAAATACACGCATTTATTTTCTTTTCCTTGGGAAAACAATTTATTTTAAATCTTTTTTGCAGGCACATTAAATCTTTGCAACTAAGACTGAGTTTTCCTTATAAGTAATTTTTGAAAATTATTTAATTCCATTCATCGATGATTATGCGAAAAAATATTTTGGTATGCAGTGCAACCCCAAGAAGGACAAGATATATCGAAACTAAATTCATTAGAGAGATAACATACATTACAAAGGCGAAATGATTGAAAATACGGTGAGGAAGTTAATGAAATCAGTATTAAAAGTTGACTCCATGGCTAGCCATAATATTGCTGTTACTTGTTTCAGCATCGAATAAAAGAGGATTCGGTTGGCTTGTTGGGGTATGCCTATGCTGCTTTCTTCATATTGTGCAAGTTAATCTGCTGTAGCAGCAGGTAAAATCATCTAGTGGATATTTTCCAATAGACGATAGATTGAGAACAGGCTAAGGCAGCGATGCAATCTGGGGGGAGGGGGTAATGCAGAAGAAATCTTGAACATTGTATTCCCAAACATGATCGTACGCCATCTTTGAAAGCAAGACAAGACAACAAGCTCCAAAATACCAGATATATAGCAAACCTGGTAATTGTACCGGCAAAGCATATTAGGGAGTGAGGAAGTGGAATCCAATATCACCCCAAAGCCATTATAATATTGGGTGCAGGATTAGTACGACGAAACATAAAACAGCAATTAAACAATTTCTATCCCAAGTGTCTTTAAACTCTAATCAGATAATCGTGGTGTACGCATCTACTTAAAAAATTTTGAGCCGTTGAATGCACCATTGTTGATGCAAACTTTTGTGGATTTCAAGCAGTTAATCGAATTAATGAACACCTAACTGGTGTTCCACCGTGCTGCAAACAACGTCAAATGATACGTGTAGAAACCGACTGTTGTGTAATAGACCAGTTTTGTAGTGTGATAAGGTTCCTGATGTGACAGAGAACGATCCACTATTGTCACTAAATCCATATACATGTTATCAAGTGCAGTGGTGCGACTAGGCTGGTGCAATCAGTGTCGTCGGACAGTCATTTCCTTCTGCAGTCATCGATTACAAATCCTGATCAATGTTGTTTGGTTACATCCAACGATATCATCTATTTCTCGGAAGGATTCTCTGACAGAATTTCTTTCCCGGTTGAACTGAGAAACGAGATCAGAAATCAATCGCAAAGAGAGAAATTCCACTTCTTAAAAACGACGTCCTGTTTTTCCCTTTATATAACGCTACAGACTACCATTCTGTCCGTGTACGATGAAATGCTAATCATTCAGATATCATATCATGGTTTATGCAAGGTCAAAATTTCATGCGGTTTGTATGATTCCTACATGGTGTTACATTTCGAGTGGCCAGAAACGTATAATAAAATTACTGAGCGCTTTTAATGACAATGAAATAGTGAGCAAATGAGTGGAAATCTTGAGCTTGATTAGTAGTGTATACATTTCTTTCTTCCTCATTTGTTTGAATACGACTTGATATTTTTACATGCACTTATGGAAGCAAAACATACTTTACAAATGTTTTTTCGATGTAATTACGATGAAAAATGCTTTTCCAATTTTTATTAACTATCTAAACTTATCAATAAATCACCCAGAGAAGAAGGAACAAATTATTTACTATGTATAAGAACAATTTACGTAACTAATCTAAAAATAAATTATGATTTTCTTATGGAACGTACTTGTAACCAAACTACATCGACGTAGTTCGATCCTTTTCCCCACTCCTAATGTGCAGCATTAATTATAGACTAAGGTTGAAGTTCATTTCATTTACCGTCTGTGAAAGTTATGGCTGAACCAACATATGGCATCTAACTGCACTTCTATCGAGGGTAATTGCAGAATTTAGCAAAAATGTCTGACTTAATCTTTTGTCGCTAAGTGATGTTAATTAGAGTTTTGAATAATAGTTAAAGTTATATCCATTGTCAGTGTTGATTGTGCCTGACCTGTTCGGAGACATTAACTCATTAGTCTATGGTCTAGACGTTTCCTGACAATAAGGATCTAGGAATCTAGCAAATTGTAATACCACATTAGAACTGTTTTACGTGACCTTTTTCAGTAAAAAATATCTTTTGCATATTTTTGTATAGATATAGTTATTTGATTAAATATTTTTAAAAAGCCATCTATTTGAATTTAACTGATTAATGTATTTCACATGTTTTGTAGAGGATATCAGCATGCTAATTAGTTGTGAATTTTTTAATTAGTAAAAATAGAGAATCTAAATTGAAATTCTTGCAATGGACTTTGTTCACAATATTAATTTCTTTATTACTGCTATATTATTTCCTATGGCACAATGGTTTGTCTTGGCTGGTCTCTATCAGTACTTTCCTACGAGTATTTAATTAACTTAAGATCCTGCTCACTCAATGTGAAAAATAATTACAACTAAATAATTATTCTGTTAGCTTTACTTTAGATTATTTTTAAAAAATTATTTCAGAACGTAGATTCTAAATCTTGAAGTTAAAGTCTTATACAGTTATAATAGTCAGTTCAGGTACACACATTATAAAGTTTCGTTTGATAGATAGGTTTAAACACTCTACGAGCTGTAATACATTTTTGATTTGTTTACGTAGAAAAATTCTATCATTCTTCCAGTTAATAAATTTCAATTTTAAAGAGAGCTTGCTGCAGAAAATAGTACTATAGGATTAGTTTTGTGCATATCTTAAATCAAAAGGAATCAAACTAATTTTATACTTCGGTTGCAGAAACGGGGGAACTATAATCCTTTCTTGGTTGTCACAGAAGCTTAATTAGATTTTAGCCTGGGGAATACACCAAACATTTCGTTCACTAAATAGTCCCCTATTCAAGATATTCCGCAATCATCTTTATGAGATGGAGCATTATAGGCCATTACAATAAAATCAAGACCCCCTCCCCTTATTCTCTTTCTATCTTGGTGAGAAAACTCATTCTAGTCGACTATTCCAACGAATGGAATGGCCTGCATATTCCCACAACTATCCAATTAAACTTCTGTAACAGTATAGGAAAGAGGAGTAAATATTATAGACCTTTATCACCCTTTTACTAGGACAATCAATGTTTACACACTAACTGGGTCATTTAATTGAAGCTATGCAGTGGCAATTTGGATGTGGTACAATTATTGTGTTCAATCTTTAAAATTATTTTCCTGACTGATGTACAGAAGTCAGTGCTGTTAATTTTATAATTATTAAGTACTGAAAATATTTTATGAATGATTTTACGTTGTTTTTTCTTAGCACTCATAATATATTTTTCTTTGACTGCTATATTCCTATAATACTTTTATAATAACCAAATCAGACTGTTACTTTTGAGTTTAAATTTATTAAAAAAATTTTCCTGGAGAAAAGGTCATTATCTTTTTCACTGTAAACAGAGAGATTAAGTAGTTCCAAAAACTACAAATTTAAACGTGAGTTATATGAGATCTTACGAAATGTGTGGAAAAGAGATACGTTTATAAAAAATGAAAAGTATTTTATTTCACATAAAAGTAATGAGTTTTTAATTGAGTGTTGGCTTATGTGTAATCAAATACAAATTGAAACTTATATTTATTATTAAAGGAACAACAAGAGCAATGAAAATTCAGATCTGAATGCTTTCCGAACAACTTCTTCAGCTAAAACTATTTTATTTTGCTCTAGATGTAAGTTATTTGATGCTAAGCAGAACTAGATATGTTCAACTTACATGTGATTTGATATGATTTATGTAAACTTTGTAGACAGAGAAAATAGAGCAAAGTTTCTGTGACGAATCTGTACGGAACTTTTCCGCTAATATTCCTAGGCGTCTTTTTGGGGATTATAAATTCGCGTATATTTCAATCAACTCTGAGAGGAGAACGGATATGCAAAGTAGATAGGGTATTTAAGTAGAGCGTTGTAAGCTAGCAAAGATGAAGGCTATTGAGCCAGCAGCAGTAGAGTCAAGTTTAGAGGATTCAATTGGATTACGATAGTGCAGCATTACTGCTAGTACTCTACGAAGGAATCTTAAAAGCTAATATACCAGTGAAGATATCAAAGTATTACCAGGTGATATACTATAGTTTATTATCGCTTAAAACAAGCACTAGTTTAATAAAATTAGTTTAAATTAATGAAAGCTAATAATTCGGGTTGCGTGTATTTCTCGGACCTCCTATATTTCAGTAGACCTTATTGATCTTACGCGTAGTTATTGATTAATTTCATATTTCGTAATTTAATTTAATATTAAAGGTAAATCCATTTTGTTTGACGTAACATAGAAATATTATGTCTTTAGAGATTCTAATATTTGAAACAAGTGAATAAATATAAGTTATTATTATACAAATGGCTTTTGGTGATTCTTTGCCTCAAATTAATCTTGGTGTCCAGGGTGGAACCCAGGGGGGTTCTAACATTTCTATTTTTTTAATTATTAAGGAGCTTTCAGAAGCGCATATTGCTTTCTTTTGTCTTCAGAGTGCAACTCAAGAAAAAATTCAATGGTTCAATTAACAAATAAATCCAAATATGTCATCCTAATACTGGAGTATTTTTTAAAAATTTATAAGCATGCAGTTATAAAACACATAAACAAAAAATGAAATAAAAGTAACGGTTATGTTCTATACACTATTCATACCTTCAACCAGCAAATCTTGGGCTGCAGTTTCATTAGTAAATTCATTGCTCGCTTGACAAGAATAAGTACCATTATCTTCACGTTCCAAATTCTCTATTTGAAGGGAAGCCAGGATGGTGACACTATCAATTTCTCCAGTAGTCACTTGTAAACGTCCATAAGAAGTGTTTACCAATTCATCGTTTTTCAACCATTCAACAGAAGGTAATGGATGACCAGTGACTAGACAAGTCATATTAGCCTTTCCGTCTATTTTCTGGGCAGTAACAGTATGCTCCAATTCAATTGTAACAGGAACTAGAAAAAAAAGACAACAAAATCAATATGAATTTTCATTAAACAACATATTTTCACAAAAATTCATCGATTCCTTTAAATCCAACACATATCTAAATTAAACGCCATACACATATTTTATGTAATAATGATTCCTATAAATAATTAACAATTGTTTCATTCAAGTTAATTTCGCAGGAATTTTTTTCGCACAATTGATATGATTTTTATCTATAAAACCACAAACTACATGTTATTTACGGCGCTTTCTATATTTTTAATACTCAAAAAAACTTTTCTCTCAATTCTGGCCGATAGATGGCTGCATAGGCCATTACTTGCTTTAAATGTCCGAATAACAATTTTAACCCGAAGACTGCGATTACAAGGAATTTTCGTCAGTGTTGCATAAATACCTTTTTACAAAATCATAAAATTGCGTTTTGAGTTAAATTTATTTTCTTTATCTACGATTTTATCTTTTTTCCCCCCTAAAAAAATCGTGAATTATTTGATGTATTTATGAAATTTTTGATCAGTTTGATAACATGTTAGGTTAAATAACGAGGTTAAATAACGATATTACTTTTTTTAAGATAAATGTAACATATACGAATGTTTGCAATTTAAAATGCAATATATATTGTGTAAGATTTACCCTAAACACCCGATTTTATTTTACTACATAAAACTAAAACTAAAATACACAATTTGCGATAATTGAAAATAACCGTAAGCGATCGAGGCAATTATTTAAGAAATAAAAATAACTAAATAAAAATTAAAGTCACGAAAGGTATAAAATCGAAAATATTATAATTTGAATATCTATTGCATCAGACAACGAGATTTTAAATTGGTTAAATAATATTACAAAAATGTACTAAAAATAAGTTATAAAAATGCGTAACATTTGCCATTATATTATTCATTATAAATTAAAATAAATGTATTTCATTTAAGAATTAAAGGGATTTTTAACAATAAGAAAAGGAAAATCTAATCTCAATAGTGTTAGTTTCTTTTACTTAGAAAATCTGATCTCTGTATTAAAAAAAAGGAATGAAAATTATTCAAAGTTCTTATAAAAATAAATTTATTTTGAGAAAAAGTGCGGTTCCAAATTATGAAAAGTTTTTGCATGTAAAAAAGCCCCTCAAATGACCTCGAAAATAGCTCCATGTGGCAATTTTTTTTTAAAGAGTTGCAAGAAATTTTTTCAGAAAAAAATCCGATTAAGTGAAAAATTTATAAATGATTTTAAAATGCAGTAATTTTTAAGATTAAAAGTATCCATTACGAAGGAAAAAGTGTTTGGAATATATATATATATATATATATATATATATATATATATATATATATATATATATATATATATTATATATAAATGTTTTATTTATTTAAATATAAAAATTTAACTTTTATAAGATACAGGTTAAATTTTGTGATCGAAAAAGTGTTAAATAAAATATAATTAACTCCAAAACTATTAGACAGATTTTTTTCGAATTTTATTATTTGCACATGGAAAATCGATAAATACATTAAATTTCAATGCGATTAATAAAAAAATACTACAGAAGGTTCTTTAAATGTTTAATTTTAGCATTTAAGAATTATTTTAAAACATTAAAAGAATGAATAACTTAGAAATAAAATTCTAGACAAAATTACTAAAATATATCTTTATTGAATTCCAGAACCTCATTTTCCGGTAAGAAAATACTAATGTAATAAGATACAACAAGGATATACTTATAATTAAGACCAAACATAATAGCACTTTCACATAAAGCTAAATGCATGTAATTTAATATAGAAATAATTTCCTTCGTTTATCATTACAGCTTAATGACTACATTAAGCGTTCTCTATTGCATAGTCAGTAAAATGTAATTGCAAAAATTTATTATGCCATAATACACGCAAACTAATTTTACCACATAATCTAAAAGAAGTTTGTTTAAAATGTTTACTTAATAATTTATGATTTTAACTAATGAAAGTAGAGAATTACAACAAAATTTAAGAGCTCTTTCGAGAAATTATTTCAAAAATCATGATCTCAAATAAAAATTCAATTAAATCAAAGAATTTTATCGTGGTGTCTTTTAGCGATGAAATTATCCATAAATAATTGAAATTTGTCATACACTGCTGTTTTCAAATATTTGCAGAAATAATTGAAGGAAAATTAATTTTTCTTTAAATTAGCATAAAGATTCTCGTTTTGAAACCATCTGCTCGAAAATCTTTGCAAAATACAATTTATTCTTCGTCATAAAGTTGCTCCTGAAGCATTTAAACACAAAAGTACCTGACTTATTCTTTCATCTCCTCATCCGAACTAATTTTCATAACATAATAATTACATGCAGGGGACTAATTGTGGAAGGTTTCAATTTGAAAGTAATCGAGATATTTCGTATTAAAGGTTAATTCACCGAGTAAGGAAATTGGTTCATTTCATTCCAGAAATTTATTTTCCAAAATCAAATCAAAGCGGGAATGAGAAAACCAGAATGACGAAATGCATTCGAGAAAAGAAGAGAAAAATCTGGCTAGAAGCGAATTGGTGATTTAATGGTTTTTAAAATGAACTGTGTGCATTTTATTTTCATGTAACCAAAAGGGACCAATTTTATACATAATCAATCATCAAATTAAAGCGTAGATTGATTTTTCCCTGTAACTGGTTTTTCGTTTTAGTAGATAGACTAAAATGAAGAAATTACTTCACATACTTATTATTTTACTTTACTTAATGGCTTCTATCCTTGCTTTATTACGGTATTTTAGTTTCTTTCGAAGTACCAGTTCTATGTCAACAAACTTTATATATATATAGATATATATTATTTGAAAGAACTTGTATATAAAAATAGATTAAGCATTGGAGAAAAAGAAGTTAAGCGTTTTCATTGTTGACAAATATCTTAACTTTAATAATGCCAAAACAAGAAGAAAAAGAAACTATTTTAAAAAAGAAAATTTGCTTTAAACATGGATTTTTTGCTGTTAGGGAAGTATAATTTTAATTTTAAGTTACAATATTTCCTTATTTTTGTATAGAACAGTGGTTCTTAAACTGTGGTCCATAGACCCATGGGGGTCCTCAGAATCTTTCTTGGAGAAACGCAAAGGTCTCTCATTTAATTTTGAGATTTACCTCTCTTAAGTCTCTGAATGGTCTCGAGAAAAAATTAAAGATATAAGCCATCCTAAACTGGATCACTAAATCACCCTAATGAAAAACTCTACTAGAACATGTTTCAATGAAGAGAATATTAATTCAGTTACTTTTAAATTAGTACTTCGTAATATTTTTAATTTGAAGTTTATTGTTTTCTTAAATGAAAAAAGTGTTAAAGTCTGTATAAGTAGCAGAGGCAGTCTTGCGATTATTGAGAAACTTTTAAATCACTCAGCCATATGTGTTGGCAGTCAAATAGGTGTATTCAATGTCTTGGGGGTCAGGATGTCAGGCTGGTACATAAAGGGGGGCCGCGGCGATCGACAGTTTAAGAACTGATGGTATAGAACATGTTATATACAGAATGTATAAATTTCATGACTGGTGGAATCTTCTCTTTCAATAAAGGATTCATTGACGCTTTATTATCTTTTAGAGTCATTTATCTACCAAGTTAAAATATGCTGATGCAGATGACAAATTAAATGACAAAAGCATCAGTACATCAATTGGTGTTGGCAGTCATAAGAGACGTAATAAGCTTTATAGCAATTACAGTTATGAAGAGGTCAATTTTAGTTTGTTAATCTGGTTGTGTGTGTGTGTGTGTGTGATATCAATTCCTTTTAAGGATTAAATAATGTCATACGATCCTGAACGTCATACGGATAAATTTTACAATTTTAGGTGAATCTCGTGCAAATTGAGAGTTTCCATTCATTTAATCTTAGTCTCAATTTAGACACCCTTTGGTGCGGTGTGAAAGTTAAGAGAGGGAGGTGCCAGTTCGGATGTAATCCTCTTCACTTGACCATGGTTCAAAATGTCGAGGTCCAATACCAGCACTCCTGCAGCCTTATAGCGCGACGTAAATATAACTGTCTTACTCTCCATCAATTTTGGCAAGGTTGTTGCGTATTATAACACGTATCTGCATGTTATATGGAAGTCCAAATTTGTAAGAATATTCTTTATTTCAGTTATCGTACAGAATACAATATTCAAAGAGGAAATTTTTGCATTGTTCCTTTTCAGGTAAAATTAAGACTGAATAAAATTAGAGAAAGAGATTTATTCCTTAATTAACGATTAGCTATTTTCCTATTCTCGATATTAATTGTACTAAGGAATTTAAAATTGTTTCATTCAGATTTATTTAAATTGAAACTTTAAATTAAAAGCCAACAGTAAAGAAATGCAAAGTTTTAATAATATGTTATAATAAATGCAAAACATTTCTATAATAATGTGCTAGCTTCAGCTATGCGGAGAGAATACATAGAATATATAGCAGCTAAGAATCAAAAATAGAGTTTCTGCGTCAATCTTTCATAACAGCATCATATATGAATCGAAATGAATCATCTTTTAAAAATGTATAAAGCTGTCCAAGGTTACAACACAGTTTAAAAATAATGATTTTATTCAAAATTAACGCATATAATAAAATAAAAGAATTTTCTTTTTGAAAATAATCTTTTATTTACATTTTAAATCGACGATTTTTAAACCTTTTCGGATCTTCTTAAAAATATATATAAAATGATCAATGACGCACTCCAATAATAATAATAAAAAACCTAGAACTAAATGGTAAAGTAATTTATATAGAGTTGGTGGATTGTTTAAGACATGTTTCCTCGCTCATTTTTCTTTTCCCAAACTTTTCTTCAAAATAAAATTGATATGTCACTGTCACTTTCCCTTTTCAAGAAACTTTCTGATATACAATAAATAGTTTTAAATAAAAATACCACAGTTAGTACTCTCTTTCTCCCCTCACACCCACCATCCGTTTTCAGTCGAAGATCCGTTTCTTCTCAATACTGAATTTATTTTTCCTCTTTAGATTTCACTGTAGCATTTTTATTACAGACTTTAGATCTACGCCTTCGAGTTTTTTTCTTATTCAAACGTTTGCTTTGGAAAGTAACTTCTCTGAAGAGCCTATTCGAGAATATTCTGGACTTTCAAATTTTTTATAGAATAGTAAAAATTCATATGTATATATATATATATATATATATATATATATATATATATATATATATATATATATTTCGTTTTTTATTCCCAGTAAATTCAAGAAAGGTATTTTCTATACTAAGTTTGATAAAAAATAAACACAATACATAATATATTTCATTATACGATTCAAATAAAAGTGTATCATATATATAATATGCTTAGTTACTTTTAAATAAGGAATATATAAATCAAAATATTAATTCTACTAAGTCTAATTAAATTAGATTTAAAGCACAAATCTATTAACTAGCATCAATTGGGGACTTTAGTTGTCTTATCAGAGAACTTGTGTAACTAATATATATATATATATAATATAATATAATATAATTAATGAGTAATTAATATAATATATTAAGATATATTAAATCCTTGTGTAATCAAAGTAATATATTTCCGTAACGAGAACGCGAATTTCAGTTATGAAAACACTGATCAGAGATATATGTACGCTTAAGGATAATTATGATTAACACTGCATTTTAATAAAAAATGAGCTTGTTATACATCAATAGAAGCTTTATTAAGGTCTAATATGAACTAATATGCACTAGTGCATAAAAATAATTGAATTTCCTAGCTCGATTTAATTATTTATTAATTACTATGGAATCATTCATTAAGAAGCACAAGCAACAATTCAATGCAACAGAAGCTTCACTAGATTTCTCTAGTTAAGATTTCCTCTAGTTAGACTTATTAAGAAAGATAACATAAAAAAGGGTTTAAAAAGAAATGAAAATATGAATACAATATCTAATTTGAAGTCTTGCATCTCTTCAGTTTGGGTTTTCACAAAGAAATCTCTTTTTTAAATATTATTCTTTTAATTGAATATGAGATGAAGTTCTTGAATTAAATATAAGAAACATAGAAAAGGAATTATGTTAGAATTCCCCAATAAATGTCTAACTAGGGGAGCTAAAAGTAAATATTTAACATTTTTCAACTCATAACAAACGTTTTAAATTTAGTTTGATTTGAACTAACATCACTCTAAAAGCTACACAAGTGTGATCAAACTCTTTATTTCGCATCACGTCTGAGGAAGCAATTGATGAGGTCGATACACGAGCTAGTACTTCTCTTTCTAATCTAAACTTCGAAGCCCTCATATTATGTGAAAACTTTGAGGTCATGTTCACTTCATATGGGTCCCAACGGGTCTTAAATCGAATCAGAACACGATTTCGAGACTCTGCTTTAACATCACGGCCATTGAAGTTTGTAAACATAAACACTCGGTAGCACCAAATGGCTTATGAAGCTGTCAAGTATTGTAGAACATATCTTCACTAATTTCTAAGTAATTTTTACTTATCCATGAACAAAATACTAAAACTTTTAAGCAACCTCAAATCTTATTGAATGCTCTCATTTCAAACAACTTTGATACTGGAAACTTAAAATGTGGATTTTAAGATTGTACTATTTTTTATGGTATGTTACAATAAAAAAAAAATCTGAAGAACAATGATTTAATTAGGGGTTGATAGTAAAACATTGATCAAATTAGAAAGAAAAAATTACTGGAAATATAGCATGATTTAAGAATTAATCAAAAATATTCATGGATCGATAAATGAAAAAATATACAAAACATGACAAGAAGAATAAGTTTCTTGCAAGGAAGTAATGAAGTAAAGTAATTTCTTCTTTATGAAGTCACTTTTTCCCTACGAAAATTGAACGCATTCCGTTACATTTGTGAGAAGCATAAAATACAGTTTTCTCTCTCTTTCTCTCCTTACACACTTTTAAAATAAAATTTCTTAAATAATGATTTTTCAAGTATTAAATCATATTTAACCTACCAAAAGATATATTGTACACTTTACAACATAAAAATTACGAACCAAATATAAGTTATCCAAATTGAATGAATGTGAGCAAGTACAATAAAACATGAAAATACAATAAAATATGAAAATTATTAACTTTTGGCGACCAATGGTTGAGACTAGATGGAGTTCCAGTGCAGTGCAACGGAGCCACCGGATGAACGTACCACTGCTAATGCATAACTTCTACGCGAATGCGGTCCATCGACCCACATGGACTGTACCAATGCTTCGCTTACGTATCCACGAACAATATAAACAGATATTACCATTTGAGAGAGGGAGTGTAATTTAACTAAAGGAAGCAGGCTGTGGTGTCATTAAGCAGGATCGTTTGACATTTGGGACGGATCAATGCTATTACTGACAGGAAAGGGAAAACCATGACCACACAGAACGACATCAGTGCGAAGATTCAAGCGAGAGTGACGATAGTATGCGAGAACAGAGTGATCATTAGATTAACGCTCATAATCACTGATGTACCCTTATCAACGAATCAATGTGTAAAAGTTCTTGTAATAACCATCGATAGTCTATTTAGTGAACGGGGATTGAGGTCAAGAAGGCCAATACGGCCGCAGCCTCAGACCGTTGCAAACCACCAAATGTGTTAGCGTAATGCCGGGCGCATCAACTTGGAATCTCATGGACTAGAGTCAAATTGTTTTCAGCGACGAGTCATGCTTCAGTTTGAGCTTCGATGACCAGCGAAGATGTGTTTGGAGGCGTCGAAGACAGCAGTGAAAAACTTATATGACTTTCGTCCGCTAAATCTCCCGATAACCAGGAGTTATGCATTGAGAGTTATTTCATTTGATGACTGAACTGCTTTGGTTGTCATCCGTGACACTCTTAGTGCATGACAGTACGTCAAGGAGATTCTAAGCCCCTTAAAATTGCTATAATTTTACGGACTCCTGTCTTGCATTTCAACGGAATAATGTGCAGCCACACACAGAACACCTTTTTATTTCTTGCCTCTGTGCTTCTTCAATACTTCCCTGGCCGGTGTATATAATCGCCAGATCTCTCCTCAATAATACACGTTTCGGCTGTGATGAACTAACCGTTTCCTGGATACCTATTTCACCAGTCGGAACGTTATAAAGCAAGAAATCCCGCAGTAGGACATGAGCAAAATCTATCAACCAATGTTTAGCTGGATACAGGCTAGCATCAGAGCCATAGATGAGCAAATAAATGCACTATTGATTTATTTGCTCTTGTAGCTGTTTTTCCTCAACAAAGCATTAAACTCCGATGATACTGTTCGCATTTTATATTCAATACACGTGCATCGCATCTACCTCATCTACCGATTTTTATATCATTCGAATAATTGCTTAGTGCTTCACTTTTCATGTTATAGTGAGTGTGTGTGCATGTATTTACAAAAATACATTAAAATAAGGTATTACTTTTCAGTTCGTTTAAATGAGTTATTAACATACGTTTTCATGAGCTATTTTAATGTATCCAAGACATTTTACACAATTATGTAAGTGAAATTAAATGATTAACTTTCCTTTATATAAATAAAGGTAACAAAAAAAATATGTGTGATACATACATGTGTATTTATAACCTCATAGTGCTAATATATTTGATGTATTCTATACCATACACAAATGCCGGTAAAATTTAAATTATACCCTCATTCCACAGACTGAGTGAGATACTTATGATTTCAATATCTGAATTGGTAAGGCAACAGGAGATTCCATACTCTTTCCGTAGCTTTCTCCCAAATCATTTTTAGCGATGAGTAAACGAATTAGTTACACGAATTATGAGTCAATTACCATTACGAAATTAAAGGCGCGAGTGAGATCCAGACGAGGTGAAATCCCAAATGATGCTGATTCAATGCAGAGTAGATATATATGCTACGCGTTATAGGCAATCAGGACTGTAGTCAGATATCGAATATCAAATTTACCTACTGAAGATTGCCTCGTTATGGCTTTATAATTAATGAGCGTTTTCAAACGAAGCATGACATGTGACGTTATTACGCAGCCTAGAAAATGACATATCTCGCGATATATGCACCCTATTCCAGATAAGAGGCCGAAAGAGTCGCATCTAAGAGGAGTCATCGGTTTTTCTAAAATGCTACAGAAGTATTACATCCAATTACTTTGATATCTTTCATTTAACTCTCTCTATTATGATTTGATAGCTGAAGGTACAGACTACTAGTAATTAAGACGCCTTCTACCTTTAAAACAGTGTAATACTTTTGCATTTAGTATCTAATTTGCAATCTAAGTCATCACACACATATTAAAGTAATTAATTTTGATATAAAAAGTAATTTTTGAAACTTTTGAATACATAAAACTAGTAAAATGCTTCAAAAAATCATACAGACTGCAATAAACTTAATTCCACTGCCAAAATTTCAAAAATTAAAAATAGTAAGGAGATTATATTTCGCAAGAAAGGTAAAATAATTTATTTAACTACAGGTTAGACTTTGAAGATCTGTTTAATTCTATTAACAATACACTGACATGATTAAAACCCTTTTAAAAATTTATGAAAATGATACATTTCAAAAGTTATGAATTGTGATATCTTTAATTCTCTCCTTGGTTAGTGTTACAAAAATGTATCATAATGGTAATTACTATCAACGAATTAGAGGTCAGAATCAGGGTGGACCAGCTAGTAATTGTCTAACTAATTTACATTTACACTTATTTTAAAATATTTATATAGATAATACATTTTATTTTTTCGATATAGTGATATCATCTTTTTTGAGAAAAATAGCTATATTTCAAACCAAGTATAAAGTTTCTATCTAGACTAAAGCTAACATGATACAAACAGACAATAGCACTGATCAAGCTCATTTCCTAGATATTTAACCACAATTAATAGATAATTTAATAAATACTAACATTTAAAGAGAGACGATTTTAACTTCGATTTTATAAAAGAACAAATCATAGGGAAAGTAAAAAACGTTTATCAATTTTCAGAAGTATTATGTTAAATTACATCCAACTTATCAGATTCCTAACAGCATATTATTCAGATAAAATAAAAAAAATTATAATCTCATTTAATGCTATGCAGAATAAAAATACCCAATTACTTCTATTTAAAGTTATCTGCATAAAACGATCCTGAATTCTTTAGAATAAATTGCTTTTTTGAGATAAGTGTAGGATGCCTTTTTTATTTATAATATATAAATTAATAATATAATATTAATGTTCTTAGTTCCATGATAAAAAAAAATTCTGTGGACATTTAAATACTTCCCTTCTCAAATCAAAGAAGGCGATACTGTAGCTCATAAAGGTAATTTATAACCAAAAAATGCTTTTGATTGCATATTGTTATGAGGCCGTGGCGCATTGAATGGAACTCAATATCCTCAACTGATGTAATGCGAAGAAGAGAAGATAGTTGCTACACAATTTTTTCATCATACTAAATCATGATTAAAAATTACGCGGTTCATTCCTAACAACTTATAAAATAGATCCATCGTGATATTAATATAAATAAACCAAGGGGCTGTCATTTGAGCTATTTCTTTTCTGAACTTTCCAATGTAAAAATTGTCTCACCTAACAATTTCGTTCTCTGTTTAAGCAATTAAGAACACAACCAAAATTTTGATTCTCACTCGGAAAATCTTACACTAAAAAGAAAAATTAATATTTTAACTGTGAGAACTAATGTAAAGGTAGCATCTTTCATTTATATCCATTATTAAATATCACAAATAAATAACGTATATACCGTTTTTAAAAGGTCACAGAAAATGTAACACTGCATTGTTTGAATATTAAAATTATTTTAAAACCCACTAAACCAGAAGGAAAAAAATACACATAAATATAACTTCCATACGCGGTTTTAAAGTAATATCAGCTGTAGATTTAATTAAACTATTATTTAAATCTTAAAAGTTTTGAAACAAAAGGAAAAGTAAATTCGTGCGCTTCAGAATTTATTGTACAAGAGGTTAAAATAAATATATTTCTCTAAAAGTATACACAGTGGCTTCTAATTCATCTTGAATCTTTTCTTATCTTTTAAATGTGCATTTATTACCGTAAAAGCAGTTTTGAAGTAAAACCAAAACATCCCTCGAAGCAGCTGTGAAATTAATTTAAAGAATCCTCAGCACTCGAATTTCTAGAAGAGCTTTTAATGAAAATTATCAAAGTTACGTCTCCTTGTTAGAAATACATTTACTTCTTTTTTATTTCCTTCTTTCCTCTTTTAATCTTTAAAAGTTGGTGTATTTCACTTGACATTAAGTTGGAAAAAGAAACATTCTTTGCTACATAACATTCAACGAAGTAAAGTATTAAACTATCTATATGTAGAAGTTTTACACAGAGTAAATATATTGTTTGAGAAAGATGGAATTCTTTAAAATGTTAGCATATTGTAAGAAACCTGAAATAATATTTAACTGGTATAATATATTTGAACTTGTTAGATATCAATAAAATGAGATGAATACATTAAATCGACAAAACAATTTCTGTAAAATAAAAAATAATTAATAACTTTGTAGTTAAGAATAATACGCGTTATAAAATATACTGTTGGTAATTGAAATTGCAATACTAAGCAAGAAGGATGATACGAACGTCGAAAACGCATAAAAGAAAGAATATGAAGATCTGTACAAATGATTAGCATCAAGCGCAATCAAACGACGCAGGAGGAGAAACGGCATCTCAAACTCTGTATAAAAGGATAGTTACACAGTAAGCTTATTTGGAAATCAAATTTAAATGCTGGTTGTTTCAGAGAAGATCACGTTTTGCCTTACAGAAGGAGAAAAGCTACCCCTATGAGTCGGAATTCGATAGGGGCAGGATCACGAATCACATTCAACGGCCTCCCGTAACTAACACCCGAGAAGGCAGACATGTTTTTAGGTCTACTTTGCAGGATCGTACGGCAACATCAAGGACCTTGAGTCGGGAAGTAGGCTTGTTTGCTGAACGGAGAGGAGGTAAACGTATGTAGCCACCTAGACTATTTACATGGCGACTATAATCGTGGTTTTCCTTGACAATGCAGCATAAGAGAAAAGAGACAACAATGGTGCACCCAACAACAAAACTTAAAACAAGAGTGACACCACGTCGTCTTCTCAAACAAGTATCAGTTCTTCGTGCAGCATCCTGATGGACGTATTCGTATTTGTAGGTACAGAGGTAGACTCAGGTTTTCTCTTGCATTAGGTACCTCTATTTGGTCTCAGTATCTAGTGTGATGGTGTGAGCATCCATTTGGTCGAGGCTTCGGAGAAGTTATTTTCCAACAAATTAAAACAAGATCGTATGTTGCCCGTCGCGTCCTGACCTATCTTGACACCGAGGGTTTTCAATTGTTGCATTGGTCAGCACGTTCTTTAGCTACCCCATTGAAAACGTCTGATCACTGGTTGCTGAGAGACTGGAACACCACCGAGCTCCAGCTTCAACGATTGATGAACTGTGGAATATAGTTGAAACAGCAAGGAATTACTTGCCCCTATCTGTCATCCAAACCCAGTTCGACTCCAGGTTAGAGCTGTTAAGCTGCCATAAGCGGTAGCTGTGTGAATTAATTTCGGACCCTGTATACCAACTCCCTATACCACCATATTTAATTATACTTCCTTCCTTTCCTTTCCTTTCCTTCCTAGTATTGTAATTTTAATGGCCAGCAGGGTAGATGTTTTTGCTAAATTTACTTAATTTTAACCTGTTGAATCAACGTGAAACTAAGATGCAATATTTAAACTGAAAAGTAATTGCGCCGCGTTCGGAAGTATAAAATTCGGCCCTTTTGAAGTAAGATGGAGTAAATCTAAAAGATAAAACTGATATGAATATAAAGAAAACATTTAAAAAATACTTTAAGTCAATGATGGAAGACAGATATGAGATGAGAAAGCAAAGGAAATATAGTGAAGACAGAAATAAAGAATCACAAAAGTTTCAACAAATAACGGAAGGAATCCAATGTCTACAAAGCATGGGATCTAAAGATTTATTTTGTCATTGAACTAAAATTAAGACCAAAGTTTCTTGGAGCATATAAAATTGTTAAAGAATTATTATAATGTCGTAAACATTGGAAATAATAACAGTCCCATCGTTACCTCTTCGGCAGCTGAACATATAAAGATATGGAGAGAATTTTTCTAAAAAAAAGAAAAAGAAGAAAAGGAAGAATTTATTTCAATAAGAATAAGAAGAATCTATTTCAATAAGCAGGAATTTATTCAATAAGAAATTATTGAATAAAACATGTTTTAAAGTAAAAAAAAAAAAATCCGCGACGGAATTGATATTCTGGATCATCTAAATCTGGCTCAGAAAACTATGACAGTCACATGCCAATATCTCTCTCACTTGTTTCAAATCATCTCCGTTTGACAAGTCTAGAAAGCATTATGGTTTAAGATAAATATGACTCCCGAATGTTACAATTTATTTCTGTCACTCGGGCTTAGACCTCGAAGTGTTAAAGGGCTCAAAAAAAAAAAAACTTCCAAAATACAAGATCATATTAAATTATGAAAATATCTTATAACTTCTAGGTCATTTATCGATTAGTTTGATATCTGAAGGAAGCAAAATATATATTTTTTATTTTTATTTAACTATTCGTTATGAATGCTCTGGAGTGAGTGAGTTAATATTAACGTCGCACTGTTCAGCTACACGAGGGCTTTTGGCGACGGACCACGTAATTTTGAACCATGGTCAAGTGACGTGGACGACACCTGAGCTGGCACCCCCCTCTCCTAACTACCACACCACACCAACGGGAGGACGTTTCAGCTCTCGACAGATTTAACGTGCATCGCTGCCCTACACGGCGGGTCTTTAGTGGTACTGGGATCGAACTCATGACATGCCTGCCATGGTTGGATACCTTAACCACTGGGCTACCGCAGTCCCATGAATGCTCTGGAAGTTTTTTTATTAGATATGCATGCACACACTACAGTATACAATATTATTTCCAATGGGATAAAAGCAGAATTGTTCGAGTTACACATTTCTGTATGCATTCATTTGGACACTTTGGACAATCAGATAATGCAAAATCATTGAATAAATGTCATCTTTTCCTATTTATCGGTCATTTATTAAAAATATGTACAATAAAAAGTGGAAAATGAATAATCTTAAAAAAGTACTCACATTCACTATAAAAATTATGATTGGATTAAACTGTCATATATACACTTGATAACACAGTTAAAATTATTAGTTACGCGAAAATTTGTTAGTATGTTGGATGCTACCTAGTTATGGTCTGTTATTCTTAATTTTAGCTTTATTATAAGAATAAGAAACAAATCAAAATTAATGTTTCCTTTTTTTTTCAGAAAAAGAAGTGATTACCTATTCCTTAAGAAAATAGTAAAAACTCTCATTGTGTGTGTTACGATTGCATATTTAGAGGGAGGAATTTAATTCAGATGGGGGGAAATGAAACTCGTGTATGAATTGGGATCTGATTCAGATCAACTTCTGTGTATTTATCAATTTGTCCCTTGGGTGGTATACTCTAAAGGCTGTTTTCGGTCAGTGTTGAAGAATAGGACCCGAATTTGGAATTGTTCTCAGATACAAAAGAACTGAAACATTAATATTTTATTATATCTTTACTATCCTATAGATCAGGGGTGGGCAGACTTTTCCAGGCTACGGTCTACTTCCAATTTTTTCAAAGTGTCGCGGTCCACCCAGTGACATAGGAGTCTAGAACTAAAAGAAGGGTCTACAATGTTTATTATTTAAGTTGTTTGTGTCGGCCAAAAAGTAAATTAAACTTAAGAGCTAAAGTATCACATGGATATCAAAGCACTTCAGCGGTATTAATTGCTTGCTTCCATCTGCGTAGCATAACCATTTCGTCGAAAAAGCTTTTGCAAAATGCCCTTCCTTTGAAAAAAAATGTTTATTGCTTTTCTTTCATCGGCAAATTCCATGTTCTCATCATTATAGCAAAATAGTAGAAGAATATAACTAAAAAGGGTTTTAAAAAGAAAATGACAGTTCAAACTATCATATTTATTGGAATATATAAGCCGCACTTTTCTCTAATGTTTTTAATACTAAAAAGCGAGTGCGGCTTCGAATCGAAGACTGAAAAATTCGTCGGATGGGCGAAAATTGAGTTTGATACTGACGGTTAGAGCAAATAGATTCAAGCATTATTTAAAAATTATTAATACTGGTAAAATAAACTAATTATACATTTCTTATTAGTCCTCATTTAAGTTTTTTTTAAAAATTTTGTAAATATCGGATTTTGATTAATTATATTTAGGACTACTTTTTATTTTTTCACAAAAACATGTGGAGAGTTTGAGGTGTAGCTTAAATTAAAACAAATACGGTAATTGCTATTAACTGATTGGTAAAATTTTGAAGATCGTGTCTCCTTTGGCGATATTACGTCATTTAAAAATAAAAGCTTTCACGTCATAAGCTCTCTCATTAGATATCTTTGATCCAATAACTAAATCAAAACACATTTTGTTTGATTTGCAGAAGCACATACAATCCTGCGATAAGGGTTTTTTTTGTTACGTTTTCTTTTTAAACCTAAAGTACTACTCTCACAGAGACAAAACAACTCAGACCTAGAATCTAATACAATTCTAGGGAGATTAAAAAATTCATCACTGTTATTATTATGGAAATTGCAAAAAGGATACACTATTCACTCTATTGAGGCAGCAAAAATATTTGCTGATCATCTGTTTGGCCTTCAAATTTACTGGCATCGTTAGAGTTCCCTCCCTCTCCCACTTATGTGTTTTCATCTTCATTTAGCAAAGTCGTAAATAAACTATTTCTGTTAAGCTTTTTTTTTCATATAAAAGTATTAAGATATTTGGAAAAGTACAGAGAGTATATATATATATATATATATATATATATATATATATATATATATATATGTATATATATTAAAGGATCATTTGGGCAAGATTTGTATTTGAGTCTTCTCAAATATAGTATATAACACACACAATGAGAAATCTTTTACTAAATTCTTTTTAGAACTGACACTTAAAAAAAAATAGTCTCCTTACAATTCAGCTATTAAATCAAGAATAATACTTTAAAAAAAATTAACTCGTTGTCAATTACTTCAGCTAGTCATAAATACGGAATATGTACTTGCCTACATAATTACAATAAAGAACAATTAACTCTTTTTAAGCCACGTTTAAAGTAAAATGTAAGATACAAACATTTGCACAATAGCCACACATATAATATAATTATAAGTGATGCACTAACTATCAAACTATTCAAAATACATAAAAAAGTCATTGTTACATTAAGTTAGTTCTAACAGTTAAAGTTAGTAGAGGACTTAATCGCATAATGTCCGCCAGACTTGAATATCGTGGTATATAGTTACTGACTGCTAATCTTGCAATGGATTCTAAGAGGTCGTCTGTGAGACGGGACCGATATGTATTCTTAATTATATTCATGGTTGAAAAAGCTAATTCACACAGGCAGGTAGAGCCAAAGAACGATGTTAAATGGGATGCAACTTTTTTTAAATTAGGATGCTTTGCTTCCTCCATTAGATTTCAAAAGTTATTCTTAGGTTCTGAGCTACGTGCTTTTAAAATTATGTTCTTTTGAAGAAGAATTTCGTTTTCCTCAAGAGATAAAGATAATATATAATTTATATTTTTGGTTATGTCTTTCACATGAATATTGCCAAATCGGTAACACATGGAGGTAACAATCGGTTCTAGTCTAGTGAATTCTTGAAAACGTCTCTCAAATTCTGAGTGAAGTTTTAGTATTTCATTATAATATTTTCTTTATTTAATGTACCCCCGTTTTTCGACAACTCGTCAGGAATATTTTTAAAATTTTTTGATTCATTCTTCATTAGCTGGGAAGATAATAGCTTTAACTTGTTTTTGAAAGTATTAACATATCCTATCAGTTCTACTATTGCTTGATTTTTTTCCTTGCAATTGTAAATTCAATTCATTAAGATGGCTTGCTATATCAACAACAAAAGCTAAATCCATCAACCAAATTTTATCACTAAGTTTGATGTAGGTTTCATCTTTTGATTCCAAAAATTATTTTACCTCTTGTAGTATGTCCCTGAATCTTTGTAAAAATATACTCCGACAGAGCCAACGGAAATCAGAGCATGATGTAACAATTCACCGTAATCAGATTCGTTTTCCTCTAGTTGGGCTCGAAACATTCTTCTCTAAAGACTTCTTCCTCGAATTGAGTTCACGATTTTCATGCAGATTCCCATAACATGACGCATATTCAGAATTTCGCAACACAGGGCCTGTTGGTGAATAGTGCAATGATAAGAAAGGAAATGCGGAAAGTCATCGTCTCTCATACACATAAACAAAAATCCATTGACTGTGCCTGTCATTGATGGTGTTTCATCAGTTGTGTCATCGATACACAACTTTATAAATTCGAATATTTTTCTCTTCTATGTATTTTTTGAAGGCGCAGTAAACATCTCCGACTCGTGTTTTCTTCCTTAGGGGTGATATTGTCAATAATTCTTGTTTTATTCTCATATCCTGAAAAACCATTCTTACAAAGATACAAGGTTGAGAAATATCACCCACGCACAAACTGCAAAGAGAAGCAAATACAGTTTGTGATATCTTTCCTCAGCTGATCAGCCAGATCAGAATTCATCATTTCTATGCGGCGTGTGATAGTTCTACGTGAAAGTTTGAATATCTTTAATTGCGGAAAAAATTTCAGTTTTATTCTTGAATGAATCGAATAATTTCCAGAAACACTTTTTTTATTATTTCTCCATCTGCTAAATGTTTCTTATGTTTTGCTAACAGATGACTAACACGAAGCAGAATGACAGTTGGAGCTTTAGATAAAGAATGGGGTTTAACAAAAGATGACTGTTGTCCGATTAATTGCGATATAAATTCTTTTAATTTTTGTTTACGCAAATAGCTTTTTAAAGGAAAGTGTGTATTAAAACTTACATGCATAGTTTTGAAGCGTCTCTTTCAACGTTTCCCACCAGAACGTGAACACAAGAATTTAATCCCGTGTAAAAATAACTGACCAACGTTTATTTTCCCCTTTAGACGTGTGGAGGGGGGAGTACATTTCTACTGGTGGCATCGGGTTGATCGCATAGCCCCCCCCCCGCCCCATAATCCCAAAGAATGTGTTAAGCGTCTTAGTCATATAATGTGTCATCTACACATAGTCACATGGGTTGTGAAAAGCCGATTATTCATTCTAACTGGCACCGATGTTCCATAAATATATTTCTGTTAATATGGACATCTTAGGTCTTAGTTAAAGGCGGTCACCACAAAATGTCTTGGGGGTCCACTGGTCGATCGCGATTGACTTAATGCCCACCCCGGCTATAGATAATCATCTATTTTATCTTACTATTCAGTGTAATCTGAGTTAATCCATTTTTTCCAGTATAAAATATGTTTCGCCTTTTTTCTCCTATACCGTAATGCTAAATGAGTTATCACTTTTTACATGTTAAAACGAAAAAGTAATTATTTATGGAATATTTTGAAATTTTAAAAACGCTATTTGTGCTATATATATATTATCGACAGCTGTATGAATTACAATGTAGCAAATTTTTATGAAAATTGAGACATTTTTATGTTTAAAAATATGCTCCGCGTTCAGTTCAGGTTTTCGTACATTTGGTGAAAACAGCCTTAACAGGTTCTACAGTAATTATTTGAAATTGAAACAAGCTTAATACATCCGAGCGCTCATTTTGTAGAGTTGTTAGATGCACCTAATTACTCTCCAGTCATTCATTTCAAATAAACCGCTAATCTTTATTAATTCTCTTCTCATTCAATTATTAGACATAAAGTGAATTCTCTTTCGAATACCCTCTTCCAGGTAAGCTATAGGGTTTCCTATTTACAACAATTCTAGTTATGAGAAGAGCGACAACGGCAAGTCAACCTTGAAAATTACAGTAATATTTCATTCTGATATAACTCGTCATACTCTGAAATCCAACCGCCTTCATGAAGTTATGATAAGGGTTGTTAAGTAAGTTCGCATTGTCAGTAACTGGTGTGAGTCGGCCAACCAGAAAGTCAGTAGGCGGTGCTATGTTCGGACAGACTCTGTTTGGACAACTCAATTGAGCCGTCAGTTGCTCTATTCCCAAGTTAATCGACCAATGAACGATAACGTAAGACGGCTACTTCGGCAGATTTTATTCTTTTGTCTAGAAATCAAATTTCAGTAAATTACATGTTGTTCCCCTATTTTATAATTAATGACTCTCTTAATTTTTATCCTTCTGTTATCACACGATTAAACACACTAATGGACAGGTTTTTAATTTCTTTACTTAGTGGGGAGAAAATGCATTTTTTCAAGCTCTAATAATATTTTAAAGGATTTAATAACGGACTAAATTTTTTTTTTTTAAATCCCCCCCTTTTAATAAAGCTTTCGATCTTTCGAAGAATAATGTTTGAAGACTGAAACTGCAAAATATATGTTTTAAAAAAAAATCATAAAATGTACTTAAACAAGTAATATAAAAAAAAATTCAATTCGTACTTAGGTCAAGAAAGAAAAATTTTATTTTTTAGTTACTTTTTATTAAATAGTATTATATAAATTATTTCCTGTGTGCGCTACTGCATATGACAGAACCACTATATTAAGTGACAAAATAGAAAGCGATTTTCCTGGCTATTTTCGATTTTCCTTTTTCTACATATTGTATTGGACTTTTTGTTTATTCATTACTTAAATTTAATTAATCTAATAAAATAACATAGAAAAAAAGAAATTACATTCTCAGAAATTAGGCCATTTCAGGTGGGATTTGAACCCATGACCCTTGGATTAGAGGTCCAACGTGCTATGCATTGCACTATATGGACACAATGAACGACTTTCCTTTCTGTATATGGTGTTGGACTATTACTTTTGTTTGTTAGTATTTATTCATTTTTTAATTTAATTAATGAATTAAAAACTGAAAAAACTGTATTAACGTCAAGTGTCATCCACTACAAGTTTAAAAAAGTATCGGAACTTGAATGGATGGATAGAAAGTATTTCATTAACGATTGAAAATTTGAACAAGATATATATACAATGGCGCACACAAGGGGGGTCCTGGGGTCCGGACCCTCCCCAAAGCCCTTGATTTTTTTTCCGATTGATTAAAATTCTAAGTTTATAGTACACAAAATTTAATTAAGTACTTGTTATTAATGATTAATTTTATTAATTAATGCTAATTATTTATTCAATAATTAGTTTTTTACTGTGTTTTGTTCCCGAAAATCGACAAAATCAAAAGGAGCATGATACAAGAACAGGGAATTTTCGACCATGGACCCCCTTGAAAAATTCCTGTGTGTGCTACTGTATATATATATATATATATATATACATATACTATATATATATATATATATGCATATACTATATATATATATATATATATATATACATATACTATATATATACACTGGCCTCAAAAAGTTAAGGTACAACCGGGTTTTTGTGTCTAATTTGCAAATGAATGAATGTAGAAACAAAAATTTGGAGGATATGTGCATTAAATAGTTTTTTATTGAATGCGTCATAGATATTTGTATAAGTGTATTGCAAAAAAACGATTTATAACAAAAAAGCAATCTCTGCGGAAAAGCCCATTCTTGGAGAAAACAGCACATCACAGTGTTATGTGGTAAAATGGCATAAAAACAATACAAAAATGGATTCTAATAAGGAATGTGTCCACCCCTAACTTGAATGCATTGGCGGCATCGATTTCCATGCTGTTTTATTAAGTTGTCGGACACCGGAATAGGAAGCGAAGACCAGACACAGAGTAAGCCTTGTTTCAGCCCATGTAACGACCTTGGAGGAGGATTTCAAGCAGCAACCTCTCTGCCAAGATAGTCCCAAAGATGTTCTATCGGATTCAGGTCTGGAGATCGAGCTGGCCATTCCATTCGTTCCAAA
Source organism: Trichonephila clavipes (assembly GCA_019973935.1). Classification (NCBI taxonomy): domain Eukaryota; kingdom Metazoa; phylum Arthropoda; class Arachnida; order Araneae; family Nephilidae; genus Trichonephila; species Trichonephila clavipes. Next base: position 1,216,126 of record BMAU01020026.1, on the reverse strand, counting down.
CCGTGATCCTCCAGATACTCCTCAACAATCCCAGCTCGGTGAGGTCGTGCATTATCATCCATCAGAATGAAGTCGTTACCAATAGCAGTAGCATATGGGCGGACATATGGATCAAGGATCTCATCCCGATATCTAAGACCAGTTACGGTTCCTCCATGGAACACATGCAGGTCAGTGTGGCCACCGAGCGAGATCCCTGCCCAAACCAGGATTCCACCACCTCTATAACTGTGTCTTTCAACAGTGTTGATTGATGGTATCTAGTGCGCTGTTCCCTCCAGATCAGTAGACGCCCTGAATCACTCTCCATTGTAAATCTGGACTCGTCTGTGAACAGCACAGAAGCCCATTGTTGCTGCGTCCAAGAAACATGTTCTCTTGCCCAGCATAAGCGGTTCCTTCGCTGTCGTCCGTCGAGGGGAACGCACACAACTGGTCTTCTTGCATACAGACCTGCATTGTGAAGACGATTTCGCACCGTAATAGCGGAGATTCTTCTTCCTGGTGCTTGAAAGTGGTCTGCAACGAGCTGCGGCACAGTAGTGGTTCTTCTCCTTCGTGCCGAAAGAGCTAGAAAACGGTCTTCTGCAGGTGTTGTAGCTCGTGGTCGGCCTGGAACAGGTCTTCTGGACACAGAATCTTCGGATTGGTATTGATCCCAAAGTCGCTGAACAACACTACGAGACACATTGGGACGTCGCAGCATCAGCCTACGACAATCTCATTTCCATCCATCCAACTGCCCGCTACCTTAACGAATTGGGTAAACGACGTCTCTGAGACATTTTTCTAAACTCTATTGACTATTGTCACCGAAACTGCCAACAACTGTTGAAAATCAACACACCTTACACACAAAGTACGAAAGCGATATTTGCATATTTTTCTCTCACTCATAAATATACGTTCTTTTCTATAAAATAACAGTGGTAGCAATCGTTTTGCATTAATGTTTTTAAAGTTCGTTATTATCATTCATGTAAACTATGCATTTTATTGTTATCATTTTTTATGGTGAGCTTCGAAAAACATGTTGTACCTTAACTTTTGAGGCCAGTGTATATGCATATACTATATATATATACATATACTATATATATATATATATACAAACAAGAGAGAGAAAGAGAGTGAACTAATAGTACCAATTGAATAATAGGAATAGAAATGTATAAAATGATTATAGTAGATAACATAAATATGATATATATATACACACTCAGGGACATTGAAAAATAGCGACCCAAGAAGAAAGCATCGGATTGAAATGAAATTTAATACACATAATGACACAGATGAGAGATTCACTGACCTCAAAACAAGACAATTAAACGAATACAGGGTGTGCAACGACACAAATACTGGGCAGCTTCAATAGCGTGTTGGACCACCTCCAGCTGCAATACACATGTCGCCACACGGTCCGGCATGGAGTTGATTAGACACACCCATTTGTACTGAGGCAGATCGGTCCACAAATCTTGAACAGCCAACTCTAAATCATGTACAGAGTGGCACGATTTAGACAAATCGGGGAGCGGGCCGGCCATGGAAGAGTCCTGAAAAGGACGTAGAAATCGTGAAAACACTTTGTAAGCGGACGAGCATTATCTTGCTGGAAAATTGCCCCTGGGAGACCATTTTAGGAAAGGTCCTACATGGGGTCGAAGAATATCATCAACGTAACGTTGGCCCGTTAAGGTTCCACGCATCACAATTGGATGGACCAGCTATCATAGGCTATGGCCCCCAGACCATTGCACCAGCTGTGCGGGCAGTGTGAGGAATTGTACCCGCTCACCCCAGGGTGCCTCCATACCCCATACACGGTTATCATCTGTCCCAAAACAAACCGGGATTCATCATTAAACACAACCTTTTGCCAATCTGTAATATTCCACATTGATCTGGCTTGTACCACTGTAGACGCAGTTGCCGATGTTCCGGTGTTAAAGGGAGTGCACGGAAATTGCGCTTGGATTTAAGATTTGCTTCTGCAAGGTGTCTGGAAATTGTTTGTGGAACAATTGCTACGCCGACGTCTGCTCGTATCGTTGAACGAGTCACTGTGGGGTCCAAAAGTGCTTGCCGCACGATCCTTCAAACCTCTCTCCTCGTGGTTTTCCTGGTCGCTCCAGACCCGGTTTTCCGCGTGTGGGTACCTTCTCGTGTCCACTGCTTCCAGCAATTTCTAACGGCACACTCCGAACAATCCACTTGGCCAGCAACACGGCACGTCGACCAGGATGCAGTTTTCATCCCGATGATCAGGCCTCTCTTAAACTCGCTTAACTGTGAGAAATGTCTTCTAGCACGTTTACCTGGCCTGTTTCGCTTACCAAAGTCTTCCTACAATCGGCGGGTAATCGTCACGTTTATGAATCTTCGAATTTGCGCTGGCTTATATAGCACCCTCTTCCTGATTGCAGCGCCAACTCGGTGTGTATAAGCATGCGCATTGGCACAAAATTTGGATCATTTGCATATTACATTACGCTGTACTTATTTGCAAAATTTCGTGATTGTGTACTTAGCTTGCTTCCTTCTTGGGTCGCTATTTTCCATGTTCCTGAGTATATATATATATATATATATATATATATATATATATATATATATATATATATATATATCAGGTGGATTAAAATGAGAAACAGTTAATCGTCTACATTTTAAGAGGCTCGGTGGCTAAGAGGCGGCATGCCCAAATTTGGTAGCGAGAGCCGCCACAAAATGGCGTCACCACTGAAATGGCGCTCACTTTTTCGGACTTCCCGTTTCTACAAAGATTTAGTTTCTAAATTGCAGCCCATTAGAACTAAAAAAAAAAAACATTTTAAGAGTGTCCAGACTGGAAGAAGTAACTTATCCCTTCTGAATTTCGAGCTGAATCTTATTATTATTATGAAAACATTTTTAAATATGAAACAACATGAATAATATATATATGTATATATATATATATATATATATATATATATATATATATATATATATATATATATATGTATATATATATATATATATATATACAGATATATATGTGGGGGTAGGGTTGGGAGTAATGAATTAAATATGTTCGTACTCATTAAAATTATTTTGTAGGTTATATATATATAATGCATTTTTAAATACAATGCTCTAGCACTTTCGAGCATCATAATTTTTGGTTTTTCTCGCTTCTAGCAGGATTTAATCATTTTAATTTTAATTTTAAATGTAAATTTAACTTATCCATTAGCATCCTGATCAACAAAAATCTGAGGAATTAGCAGAAATACGGAAAGTTTCCTACGCTTAAAATATAAACTAAGCTTGTAAACATTTCCTAAACTACCTTTTCATTTTTCCAATTTGCAATGCAAGGCGCACACTGCGTTGCTTACCAGTAATCATCGTGCTTCAAACTAATTACAATACAATTTGAAGTTCTAAATCATAAATTAAATAATAATAATAAAATGTTTAACAAAATAATGTTAAATATTTAACGACTGCAACTTATCATAAACCAGACTACGGAAACAACCTATATATATATATATATATATATATGTATATATATATATATATATATATATATATACATATATATATACATATATATATATATACATATATATATATATATAAAGAAAATACTCAGCCTTTGATCCCTTCAGTGGGTCGATAAAATGCGTACCAAGCTTGCTTGGGAACTTAACACTGGGAGGTTTCGCGTCAGACTGACCACCTGACCGGAACATCTGCTTATGCACCTCAGGGCCCATGATATCGTATACTGAGTTGGGAACAGTATGCCTTGACCATCATGAGCTGTCGCGCCACTGTGTTTAAGTTATAAATAGAGAGAGATAGAAATGTATAATTTACGTTAATTTCATTTTTTTCAAGTTTTTTAATTTGTAATGGTTCAGAGATCTTCCAGGACTTCACGTAAATAAGTAACTGTTAATTATCTTCCTAATGGTATGTAATCGTATTTTTATCTCATTGAAATTAAAAGCTCAGCGTATATTTTTAAATTAAAATTACATAACGAATCTCATCCGATTATCAGGACCAACAGAAGAGACGTCTTCGGAATTCATGTAAGTTTTGAACTTCCGGTTGTCACAATGTATAAAACTCCCGTTTTCAGGGAAAATCGGCCGGCCATTACTTATATATATATATATATATATATATATATATATATATATATATATATATATATATATATATATATATATATATATATATATATATATATATATATATGAACACCAGTAGTGAGTATGTTAACTTATTACTAGACGTGACTCTAGAAGGTGTCAAAGAAGGTTGTGACGTAAAAAGTATTTTACACTTTTACAACAAATATACGGAAGATTTATTTAAAAGCTTTTAGAAAGTTGAAAGGAATTTACTATACATTTCTTTCATTCACTGTTGATATAAAGATTGAACAAGAATGAACTAAAAATACGCAATTGCACTAAAACAATAAAATAAAAGCTTATCAAAATACGAGAGAACGATATTCACACAAATACGCACCCTCACACAAAAAAAGATTAACTCATTTTATAATAATTTACCATCATCTTATTCTAGTTTGATAGAAATAGATAGATTCGTCTTTCTAGGTTACGTTCTTCACGATTTATAAATAAAATATTCTTATTAACGACTAACAGCAGAAACCATGGATTTTTTAATGGGGGAAAAAACAGGAATCATAACAATATAGAGGAAGAATAGCTTAGAAAAAAGGACAACGTTGTTTCTAATCCAAGTGAAGCGAAAAAAGGCATTAGCGAATTCTCTAAGTATGATTTATAGAAAAACTACCAACAACCAAGCAATTTAAACAATGCTTTTTTGAATAAGAATTTATGTTTTAAAAAGAGATGGAAAAAATAAGGAGACTGTTTTTTCTTTTAGGGATAAAAATAGAATCGATACTACACAAAGAAAGAGAGAGGGTGGAGAAAGAAAGGAAGGGGAATAAAAGTCACATACGTAAAAAAATATTAACTTTCGTGTCACTAGGACAAACGGTATATCTAGTGTCTCTAAAGTTGTGGTATATATAGTTTGTAAGCTATCTTTTTTATTTTTATTCTTTTAATACTTTTGTTAAGTGCTACATTTTCGCCATATACATGCTTTGAATCTGCATTTGGGTCCAGAATCTGGCAATAACTTGTTTATTACATTCAGATTTAGCGTGGGCTCTGCATTTTTATGTGCAATATTTAGGTAAGTTACCTCTATATTGTAATGGATTTAGATATTCTTATCCATTATTTTCAATTGGTTTTCGCTCAGTATTATTAACATAAAGGGGGAAGGTTGGCTGGTGACAAAACTTGTTTAACCCCACTTTTATATAAATTATTTCATATACAAGCTGTCCTGCAGCATCTATTTTTAAATTTCGATTGCTCATGTATCCTTCATTGTGTGTGTTTCCTTACTGTGTATGTGTTTTCGATTTTGATTGTTAGATGTTCATCTCTCGTTTGTAAGAAAGTTAGACTATATATATATATATATATATATATATATATATATATATCTATATATATATATATATATATATATATACATATATACATATATACATATATACATATATATATATACTTTTAATAATATTTATTTATTAATATCTATTTTATAGATATTAGTATAAAAAATAGATAATTTTTATTTAATTAATATCTATTTTATTTGTAATCTATTTTTTAACTGATTTGCCCATACTCGGTAAAGGATACCGAAAGCTGGTCACAACCGATTTGCCCGTAGAATGATGTACAATAACTGGTATTTTCTTCTTTTTATCTTAGATTTGCACACATTTTTAATTCTTATTGGGAGATTATTAGTGTTCGTATTTTTAAAAGATGTAGTTTGTCCATAGCGCTGAAATACTTCTCATCCGGGATTTTTTTTGTGGTGAAGGCTAGAATTTTTCATCAAAGGCAGGAATTTAAAATCTTGAAAATATTTGATACAGAACAGGGATTAGCAAGGCAATACGCGATTCGTTGCTTGAGAAGAAATAAAAATGGAAATATAATCTAAAAAAGCCGATATTATCTCTATCCCCGTTGCAATGTCAAGCTTAGTATTACACCATGCTTCAAATTGTGCGTGCATATTCATATGGACACACAATAAAACCTTAGAAAAAGGTAAGAACATGACATTTTTTGTAAGTATGAGATAAATTTTTTTAAGATTAATGAATTATTCTGCATAGCATGCAGAGTGTGCTTATAAAACAGCAAACATCAAGGGCTTTTTGTGTTCCACAATTATAAAATTTAAAAGAGTGTGAGTACTTTAAAACTGAAAATTAAAATAAAATTCTTTCATTTTCACATTCTGTTAATTATTATACTGAGTTATATATGCAATAAAAAATGTGTTTTTTAGGAACATTTTAGGCAAAAAAATTGACCGCTTAAGGGGTTAAAGAGCTAATGAAAGGTCGAATAGAATACTTTAAAAATTTAATTCGTAATATATTTTATAGAAAGATAACAGGAAAAAATAGCATATGTTGAGTAACTTAAAAGAAAATCATTAATTTATTAATATTCGTGAAAATTATTTTGGAAAAAAAAGACATATAAAAGACACACACTAGGCTTTACTTTTTTTTCTTTTAATACAGAATAGGTTCTTGCAGAAAAAAATATGGGTATATTTCAGAGGTTTTTTAAAGTATATGTGCACAGTAACTGTAAAAAAATAGTTCTCACAGTAATAAGGAAAGATAAAAATTTCATTTTATTCGTATTAACAAAACAAAAATGAAATAGAACTATTTTAAAATAAATCGGAAATACTTGCAGTGAATAAAATTTATATGTCTACTTAAATTTTTTAAAAAGAAGCAGTGAGTAATATTTATTGCCAAAGTTAAATACACAACACGTATAAATGAAACTTTATAGGAAAAGCATATATTTAGAAATTTGAAAGAGAGATGACTAGTTTAAAGAGAAAAATAATCAATGATTTATTCAAATAAAGTATTTGAAAGGGCTATTTTGGGATACATCAATGAACCTATCAAGTTTTACCGTAATATTTAATCAAAAATATAGCTTTCAGGGATGAGAAAATGTAAGACCCCTTTGATCAAAAAGCCGTGAAAACGATTTCGCCTCTTCAAAAAAGTTATGTACATCTCCACTTTTCACCTTAATTAAAGTACGAAAAATTCGCAATCCCTCATGCTGACATTTATGAAATTCTAAAAGTAATTCTGTAAATAGAATAAGATTGAAATTTTTTTAAAAAATAAACTCCATTTAGAAACTGAAGTTTTTTTATGTGATGTTGTTCAAATATCGTTTGGAAGAAAGCTTGAAAAAGAAAAGGTTGAAAACATAATAAAATAATGTAAAAGTTTCTGAAACTATGTCTAAGTTACATAATTGGATGTTAGTAAGAAATAGTTTAAAAGTCTATAATATAAATTAAAAAAGAGTAATATGTTATTTTGTTCTTCTACCGAGTAAATATGAGGAAATTCTTGTTTTTTTTTTTCCGTCTAGGGCAATCTTTTAGAACTTTACTTTTCTGAAATTTTTAATAAATTACATCTCTAACCTTTTTTTTTTTTTTCGTAAAAATTTTAGACATTCATATTCCAATACGTACAACAAGAAGTTCAATTAAGGTGACTGTTTTCGTTCGGGACAGTGATTTTCCAAAAGCGTAAAAATGAATATTTTTAAATTTAAATTTTTATTTTTTTTATTTTTATTTTTATTTATTTATAATTATTTATTTATTTATTTATATTTTTTACTTTTTTATTTATATTTTTATTTATTTCTATTTTTTTAATTTATTTTTTATTAATTTATTTTTATTTTATTAATTTATGCTTATTTATTTATTTTATATTTTTATTTATTTCTATTTTTTAAATTTATTTTTATTAATTTATTTTTATTTTATTTATTTATGCTTATTTATTTTTATTTTATTTATTTTTATCTTATTTATTCATTCATTTATATTTCTTTTTAATATTTAGTGTTAGTTGAATTAGAATATACATACAACACATTGTTTTAAGAATATAGTACAGAAACAATAATTCAAACGCAATTTTGGCTAAAAATAAATAAAGAACGACATGTTTTCAGACATTCTTCTTCGGTAAAAAATGCTTCGATAATAAAAATATTTTGCTTAAACACATAGCTAAGCCTTCTCTACAGAGAGAGATTGAACTAAGATATTGAAAAATTTTCATTAGTTCTGGAGTTACAATTAATTGAAAGAATAAATGATGTTTTTTTGCTAAAATTTCTCTACTGTGATGTATCAAAATATGAACAAATACACTCCTAAATTATAAATCTTAAAAATTCTAGTTCAAGTTCTGCAAAGAAGCAATTTAGTCGGCAATTTAGTATTATTATGGAAGAACTTTTCATAAAAGGAAAATGCTTTGAAGGTCTGTCATTTTTCTTAGGTTTTTGTAAAAAAAATGGATTTAAATAATTTTTAATTGTATTCATATTCCTACAACAATTTTTAATTCATTTATATGTTTTTTTAGCAAAATCACGTAGTCAGTACTTTCAGGATAATTCTTAATGTGTTTTTATAATTAGTATATGCATTTATTACACGCATGAATGCAAAATAATATAAAAATAATAAGTATCTTCCATGTTGGAATTTTTAGGCAAAGAAATAAAAAAAAATGATAAAAAGGACGAAAGTATTCCTATAAAATATTACACATTCAAATAGAGACAGTTAACCAGTAACATGAAAATTATTCCAGTGTTCTCTAATTTTTCATTTAATTAAGAGGTACAATTAAAATTACATAACTCATGTATTTCTATACTTTTACAAAGAAATCAATGTTTTCTTAATATATTATATACAACCCATTTTCCCTCAAACCGTATTTCTCTGCTATTTTTTAAAATTCAAAAATAAATAAATTCTTTCAAGCCAAAGTTTTATAGGAAGAAATAATCGTTTCTTTTAAGCTAAAACGAATTTATTCGAACAGATTCTAATTTGTGCTGAATATACTCTAATCCCATTTGCTCTTATCTTATCAAATAGAAGCTTATTTTAATATGCCTAACTCGCATAATAAAATTTCAAGCACTTCTCGTTAATTATCTTTATGCTCAAAATCCTTCATTTTAAAAAAAAAAAATCTCATTTAAACTGGAATGCTTGGTTTAGAGATGCTTACAAAAGACTTCTTTTAAATTACACTCAAAGAAAAAAAAATTACAAACCGATTAATTTTTTTTTAAATTTCCGAGTTGAAGATAAAAATGTGATTCTTAAAAAAACTATATATATATATATATATATATATATATATATATATATATATATATATATATATATATATATATATATATATATATATATATATCAGGAACTCTAGTTAACTTGGTTAATATTAATGCTGCTTTAGAATAGATAACAATTCAAATAAATAATAATAAATATGATTCCCTTCATTACTATGTAATTGTACACACATAAAATTTATACATAAATGAACTCGGATACAATATAAAATTTATACATAACTTAACTCGGATACAATAAAGAGTTTCAGGTGATTGGTCTAATTGCTCACTACTGAAAAATAACAAAAAATTATAAAAGATTTTAAAATTATATATGCATATAAATTTTAAAATGCATTTTTCAAATATATAAAATTTCCTTAAGTTAGTATTCACAATTTTCTAAGAAAAAAAACTAATAATTACAATATTTAAGGTTATTAATTTAACACAAAGAATGAAGGCTTAGTCTATTAAAACGCGAGATAACTTAAAATACTTTGTACTACTCTATCATAATGATATACACAGAATCAACCCTTTCATTTACACATTTATGCCACAATTTCAATCTCCATAGTACATTGGAGTTTTATTTGCATACACATGAACAGAGTAGACAAAAAAAAAAAGCATTACAGATAAACTACCTAACTACATATCTCAATCTACTGCATTGGTAGATTTAGACTTGAATCTCTCTCGCATAAAATGTAAATGCTCCATAAACTTTAAGGACATTGATTTATAAATTATCATTTCAACTTAAACTTTTGAATTCAATGAATGTCGTTCACTTTCACCAATGTATAAAATAGATTTTCAGATATTTTTATCAAACAGAAAAGAAATTAACATATCCATGTGAAAATTACAGAGTTAAAAGAGGATTATAAATACTTTAGCGAATATCTGAATTGTATTCCTTCAGATAAAGTATTTCTGAAATATTTCTAAATAATAAGTAATTCTTGAAGAAATTTCATTTTTTAAAGTACGAATTGAATGCTTTCTTCTTCTGCTTCAATGGCTCAACAGCCCTGGGTGGCCATCTCAACTTTGGCCAACTCTTTCCCAGTTTTTAACCTTTAGAATATTAAGATCTTGTTCTCTCTCTCTCTCTCTCTCGATACAATCAATCTACCTTAGAAGAGTCTGTCCTTTGTCAGAAAGATTTTCTTGCAGCAACGATCTTCATCCATTCTAGCCATTAGACCATTTAAGTCTCTGCAGTTTAACGAATTTTACAATATTAGGTTGTTTGTAAATTTTATAGAGTTGTAAATTATATCTTCTTCCCCATGATCCATTCACTCGGACCCAACCAATAATTCATCGTAAGACAGTGCTTCTCAAACTGTGGGGCGCGCCCCCTATAGTACATCGAAAAGTCGAAAACAAAAGATTATTTTCTAAAAAATTATTAATTTATTGAAAGGAAGCAAAACAAAATTCATTCTGACATACTAAAAATAAAATACACCTTTACACTGATATAATCCACTTATGAATGTATCAGTACTGCAGAATGTGTTTCATAATTAATTTAACACTACTAAGTTAAGTTTAATAATTACCAGTGACCATTAGGATATGTCATAAAATTTTATACAAAATTTAATACTTATCTTGATTATTTATACGGTTTATAATTCAAGTCGTATTGTAGCTTTACCTCAAAGTATATTATTATTGAATTCAATACATTGTTATTGTATTGAGGGGGGGCGATCAGAATTATAATTGAAAATTGGGTCGAAAGATGTATAAATCAGGACAGATCTTATAAGACTTTTGTAAAGAAACAATTTAATTCTTAATTTGAGAAAGCTGGATTTTAAATAACTCTTACAAATTGGAATGGTGAATATTTTTTATCATACATTTTATCAAAGGAAAGTTATTTCATTGAAACGTAGCTGAACTTTCAATGCCTTAAATGTCATAAAGATAACTAATTGAAATTATGAATTGTCAGTGTGACTTACTACTCAAATTTTTATAACTAATAAAAGTTTTGGATTGTTATATATCTAGAAATATACATATATATATATAAGCCTTTGCTATATTTGCAAGAGTTTTAATTTCTATTAATATCTTATGCAACTAGTTGTTTAATCTGGTTTTGAGTTAATTGAAAATCATTACCAAAAACAGCAGAAGGGAACTTTTTACGTCATTATATCCCCAACAGCTTGAAGTTTTCAATGTTGTTCTATGAAACAAGGTCACGTTTTTTTCCCCATCGATCAATTGGAAAGGGATTCATCAACTCTCACACCATTACAATAATGACTATTGCCTTCGATGCAGAAAAGCAAAATCAGTCTCCAACAGGCGACCTTTCCCTATAAGACGTTAGAAATTCAATAAAAAATATGCACCCGAAGGGCTCATTTATTCTCATCAGAATAAACGACGAAGCAGATCGACCGATGGGCTTCCAAATCACTTAAAGTTATAGCATTTTAGTATTTTTATTCGTTCCAGTACGCTTTGGATCGCAGACCGGGTCGCACTTGTTTTGGAAATTTCAACTCCAGACTTTTTACGCCGGAAGAAAAATGATTAATTACACGCTAGATTAAAAAGACTTAAGAGAAATGAGTTTATTTCAGATACTTAGTAAAATTCTGTAAAATGAAGATGATTACAAAATTCATCCGTTATTCCGGGGAAGAAAAGATAAGAAATTTGTAACCTTATATTAGATTGAAGTTTTCGAAGCACTGCAATTAAGTTTTTAATTCCGGGGTTCAGATTTCAAGTAAAGTGGAGAAGATTCTTAGGGGAGATTAAAATCGACATGGCACCTCTTGGTTTTGATTGACTTTAAAGTGTCGGATAAGAACTACAGCTTTAAGACGTTAAATAAATAAATTAACCCTTTTTCTTAAAAAAAACAAAGGTGCTTTACAGATTTATTTTATTATTGTTTTCAGCAATTAGTATTATTAAGAAAAACGTAATGCATTTAGGAAATTACTATTCAAGTGCAGGATGAAACTGAATAAAAAATTGCTATGAAGTGTTGCAAATGGTTGAGATAAATTGGATGAGATGACAATTTTTTTACTGCATTCCTAAGAAAGCATTATTAACACTTTTCTTTTACAGAGTATTATTTTTCCTTACAGTTGGAACTTAATTAAATCATACAAACATACGTATCACTTAAAGAGAGAACATGTGGAAGTATGAAACGAATAAATGCAGAAGATTAAATTGCATTGCGAAATAAAAAAAACAAAATTCGTGCAAAAAAACTTTTTCTTGGAGTTTTGCTTACTATATTTTAACAGTTATATATACTCAAAAGGTTTTATATTTTTCCTGAAAAGATGATGATTAGAATGGTTTTTTTCGACATATGAAAATAAGACTAATCGAATAATTCCTTTTTAAGTAAAGGCTTTGTGATGACCCCCTTGGGTCACACCTTGAACACCAAGATTAATTTGAGGCAAAGAACCACCAAAAGCCATTTTGAATAAAAATATTATTTATTTTTGTTATAATTTCCTCAAAAATCTCTGATAACAAATAATATAATTATGTTACGTCATCTAAAGGGATTTGCCTTTATATTAAATTAATTACTAAGAATACGATTGATTACTAATCTAGCTCAACTCAAGTAAGGTTTACCGAAACTAGGAGATCCGAGAAACACACGTATTCGAATTCTTAATTGTCATTAACTTTAACTAAGTATCTCAACCTGACGCTTACTTTAAGCGTACGTGAATTATATTTACCGCTGGCTTATATCAGCTTTCTGGTACGTCTAGCAGCACGACGTCTTTCACGAATCTAATCTCTTTGAATCTTCTAGTTTTATTTTTAACGTTGTTGGCTTAATAGCCTACCATCATCTCTTTTGCTATCTCGCAACTCTCGACTTAAATACCATATCTAATTTGAATATCCCAAACTTCTTTTTGGAGTTGATTGGAAATAAACGCGAATTTATATTCCCCAGAAAGACGCCTAAGAAGATTAGTGGAAAGGTTCCGTACAAATTCGTCACAGCTTATTAAAAATCATTTTTATTTTCCTCAAGAAAAAAAATGTGAGATTTTAATACAAGAATTTACTAAGTCTAATTTCTTACGTAAGACAAAGTTTGATTTTAAATACGAATCTAAAACTTTTTTTTAAAACATGATCAGTTAATAAGAAAGGTTTATAAAGAAGAAACTGTATGCAATGAATGTGAAGTTTCCTTTTTTTTATTATTTTTCAAATTTTTCAAATATCTGACTAACAGAAAAAGAAATCCGGGTACGTAATTTTTTGAAAGAAGTTAAATATTCATTAATCATTCAACAGTAAAGTTGTTGGTTTTACTTGAGCCTTTTTAAGTACAGAAAACCTACTAATTACAACAAATGTATTTAAAAAATATCAATAGAAAATTGCCTAGAAATTCGTAAAATCTTACTTAAAGGAAAATAGTTTTAATATATGCATGAGAAAACTTGCCATGTCGTATAACTATGCATTAAAAAGATAATTTGTCTAACAATTAAACAAAGAAAGGCTTACACAAATACATTCGAGAGAAGACCTGGAATGCTTTAAAAAGAAAAATGTGAGATATTTCTGCGAAACAGACATCTTCACTAAAGTAATAATAGTAACATAAAAAGATATATCCAGTTGCTTACAACAATGAAAGCTTAAAAACTCACTCAAATTATTTTTAAAGTCATAGAACCCCCTTTTTGAACAGTATGATGAAAGACTAAATCAAGATATACGGAAAGTAAGACACAAAGCAAAAAATATATATAAGTAAATAACTTTTCACTCTTTAATAAAAGCGATTCCAAGAAAATTCGACACAAAAATTAGAAGACTAACCAAAGAATACTTTAAGAAAATAAGAACCCACATTAAAACAGAAAATGTAAACAGAAAAGTTTAAGGAATATTAGAACTGTAAAAAATGTGCTCAGTAATTAGCTGTGTCCAATATACATATCATAAATTAAGACTTTTGATATGCAGATAACATTTTGCCTGGAACATACATTAGTTCGCTTTAATACTATTGAATTTTTTTTAATGAAAACAGCTTTTTTTCATTATTCAGAGATGAGTAAAATCTCAAAAGACGCATAATATCTAACTAATATATTTAGAGACAATTACAAAAATATTGACAAAGAGTTTTCGGAGAAATTCGGGTTTTCAGAAAGCTTAAGTTTCACTCATTATTTCATCTGTATTATTTTGAATTTTTGACCTTCGTTCCTGTTGCTATGTTCACAATAACAAAGACGGCTTCATGTTAAATATATTTTAAAGTGTTTTCGCAAAATAATCACAGCAGCCACATACTAATAAGTAGTTTGATTTCATATACTCTTCTTCGTTCAGATTTAGTTAGAAGAGGCGAGCGAAAAACTATTTCAACTTCGTTTTATACCAGAGAAAGAGAAGATAGAAGAAAACAATTATCACCGAGGTAAAAGGAATTGATGCAATAGAATACTCAACAAAATGTGGAGCCGATTCTTTCTGGAAAATATTTCGCTCAATTGAGTAATTCCCACAGTCAGAGAAACAATTCTAACTAGCTTTTTAGTACTAAAACAATGACCAATTGTGTCGCAAGTCAAATATTCGAATTATTCTCGTGTTTCATTCGCCTGACTGCGATTCTTTATTTAAAAAAAAATGTGAAGTATGCGCTTGTTTAGTTAATGTGATGACATGAATATTTCATGGTGGGGAAAGTAAATCCAGTAATTTGAATACTCTAAATCATGTTAAAATTCCCTCAGATAAATTTATTCAAAATGAAAAAAAAAATTGTAATCAAACTGAATTCCATTTATTGTGTATTTTGTTATTTATTGCTACATGGCAGGCTATCTATTGAGATTTAATTCAAATAGGACATTTACTAATATCTACTAAAATGTTGTTAAATCATAAGAAATACATGTGTATACAGTTTCTTTTCGAACGTTCTCTCCATCTCAAAGAGAGACTCCAATGGATAGTTTCCCACCCGCAGTCACACTGACCAAAAGGGCACAAAGGGAATGGCATTGACTTGGAAGGGAGAACGACTTGTGACGTGATATTAACCATTTTTTGAGTGTAATCGCATTATATATTGTAGGAGAAATAAAATAGAGTTCATACAGTCCATTGAAAAGTTGTTCTGCTTAAGTCTTGTGAATATACTGTACTGCATTGATCTCCAAACTGTGTTCCCCGAAGCATACCCAGGGGTTCCACGAGTCAATACAAAAAAAATCGAAAATAAAATTTTAAATATGTATGCAAAATGGATTCCTGTATCGTATGAAGTTCACGCAACCAGAAGTATCTAAAGCTTATGACAGTTATTAAAACTAAAAATTTTACTTATACATAAAAATTTTATTTTGTCATACTTTTTAAACACTAGTTTATATAGTAAACGAATATCAAAACATTTTTTTCTTTATATGTTCTACCTATTAGATTGTGAATATTCTATTGTTTACTATCCCGGGTTCGGGGGAATGGGTCCAATGTTTTATTCGTTAGTCCAATGTTTTGCACAACTTAATAGTTTTCTAATGGAAAATGTACCTTTTTTCATTCGTGTGTTTGTGCGTGGCGGAGGGGGGGGGCAGTTATAAAGAAGATGGAACAACTTATTGGAATATCAATAGATTCAACGTTAAAATCTAAATTTAACCTAGAACAGCTCCTAAATTTTAGGTTCCAAATTCATACGAAATACACATAATTTCTCACACAGTTAAAAACATTTAAAATGTCGTTAAAAACAATGTATTTAAGTGAAAAATATTTTTCAACATGAGTGGCTACAAAAACAAAATTAAAAAAGAAATTAAACGCAGAAAACGAAATGTGACTGCAGACAATTTCTACAGGCCTAGACTTCGACAGTTTGTGTAAAAAAATGCAATATCATGTCCCAGTTACTAAATACAATGCAAGTGTAGGTCACACTTGGATCATAAATTAATAGTATTAATGTGAGTAAAGTATATTAAAATTGCTCTAATTTTTTTGAAAAACAAGTTGTCTTAACGCAAAGTACCTATAACACATGCTGATCTACTTTAAATATTATTTTAA
Source organism: Trichonephila clavipes (assembly GCA_019973935.1). NCBI lineage: Eukaryota > Metazoa > Arthropoda > Arachnida > Araneae > Nephilidae > Trichonephila > Trichonephila clavipes. The sequence continues at coordinate 1,199,666 of BMAU01020026.1, read as the reverse complement.
GATATATTGTTCTAAGTGTGTGTGCGTGTGGAATGGGGTTCCTGGAAAATACCTAATAGTTCCAAAGGCTACATCATTCGAGAAAGTCTGAAAACCACTGCTGTACTGTAAAATAACCGCTTGAAACTACAATATAACAGTATGAAAGTCTACTGCTTTCTCATTACAATACAAATGCGGAGTTAGCTGTTTTGTGTCGGTTTGAGATTTACACTACTAGAGAGATTTGATTCATTTAACTATTTAGGAAGTCCTTCCTTAGATTTCTACTATTAAAGTAATTATTGTCGTGAAATATTCTGTGTTTAGATTTCATTGTACATCGGATTCGCGATTTATCAGTTCCAGAAAATCAGCGTCCAAGTGCTTGCAAATCTTTTGATGCTCACAGACAAGTGCATTTTGATTATTTAGTAGTGGTTAAATAATCGATCTTTCCCTCGTACCTTGAGTTAGCCTAGCAATCAATAAATAGTTAGTTGATTAAAATGGCCTTTGTGATTATTCCTTAGTGTTTTCTGTCTTGTCGACTACTGCTAGTGGCAAGTCGAGTTCCAGTCACAACCTTTCGAGTTCGGAACACTCCCGAGTTGGATAGTCAGAGTTAAAAGGGATCGATACAAATTGACTACAAAACTATTCCCAGTTCGAAGCAAAATAGCATCAAAATAATTTTAAAATTTCGTTTATAACGGGAATTCAAAAGATAAGAAAATACATATTTTTTTATGAGATTATCATTAATTTTTTTTTATTAAAAAGGCTTACTTTTATTATTTCGCATCTCCATTCAAAAGGACACCCATTGTGATTTTCTCGATTATATTTAGTAGATAGTAGTCATATTTTTTAAAAAAAGGGGGTGATCTCCTCCAGTGGTGTTACACAGAGAATATTAGGGCCCCCTGGAAAGTCGGGTTTGGGTCCCAAAGCCGAATCTTACAAAAGACTGCAAAACCATAACATCAGGTTTTGGGCCCCAATAATCCTGCCCCCCTCACGATGCGGGGGTGTACTATACGCCACTGTTTTTCTCAAAAAACTCTTTAACTCCTTTTTCGCTTTTATTCAAAGATAACTATATTTATTCGTTATAATCTCAAATAACTCATCAAAGAGGAAATATGCTCATAACTTGTTTCCTAGAACATGAAATGGGAATGAAAGAGTGCTCGAGTACGCTGTGCAAACAAAAAATAAGAATTAAAAGGAAGTTTTCTTCATTTAATCATGTAGGAAGTTATCTTTAAAATGTTTGCTAAAAGTGCACTTTTTCACAACCAACAATAAAATGCAAAAAAAATTCAGAACTTTTATAAAGAGAAATTTAATGCAAAGAGCAACTTTTTCAAACTTATTATGCGCTTCAAAAATGATTAAAGTCAGATTATATGTATATACATTATATTAAAATTTACATTGCTTACCGTCTAGATATCTCGTAATGTACATAAGCCCCTTTCCCCATTAGAACTTAATACTGAAGAAGGGAAGGGGGACTTTTTTCTCTGTGTTTATCAAAAGAAAGCTAAACATTTCATGCATGTTTTTAATCATTTATATTGAGATAAAAGCTTAAAATTGTCTCATAACTTTAAGGAAAGTGTTTTACTTCGCTCATTCTTTAATTTATTTGAAAAAATTTTATTTGCTTACTTAGTACCAAGCGAAGTGAGCATATTTACACTTTTTCCACACAACTAAAAGGTACTTTTATATCTTACTTTAAAAAAAATTAACAACTTTGTGTGATCAGAATAACAGACTAACAAAACTTCAAAAGAAGTTCGTGGAATAAGAATAAATGCATTAAATCTCACTAGCAACTACGATGATCGTGTAAATTACTAAGTATATGTTATTCTTATTTCTAAAAGATACTATTTCCTTATTTCTTTTCGTCTGTTCTCAAGGGTGGATGAAGGCATCTGCAAAGGCTTAGAAACATCTGCCAAACAGGGGTGGTTTACAGATGGTATTCGACATGAAAGCAATTAAGAGTTGAACCTTCGCTCCCAACCTTTGCTGAGTCGGCAGCGAAGGACGAGTGTAGCGGCTGGAGGGCGAACTTCTTGATTAGATTTTACGCAAGAAAGCATGCAGTCCGTAATAATCTCATGAAATATAGCTCAAATCTATATATTTTCTCCTTCCCTACACACAATTATCACCTAGTATTTTCCCCCTACATATCAAAACTCCACTCTCAAATATACAATTTATTCATTGGAGCAAATCCATACATTTCATCAAATTTAATAGCACTGCCTGGTAGGTGTCAAATAAAACATTTTCTCTCTTTTTTTATAAATATAAGAAAAAAAGCTGCGTTAGAGAAGAAAATGCAATTCGATAGATATATTTATAGAAAGGCGGTTTCATATACATGCATAATTTTTCGTGTTGCATGATGAATGCTAATTAACTGTTATAAACTCCAATATCATGCTTTTTTTTTGCTGTAAGATCTTAAGCTTTACACGCAGGTTACGGGTTATTAAACACTTAATCCTCTGCAGCACAGTGTAGATTGTAGGCAACATACCGTTTGATCCCTAGCCAAATTAATAGAATTGATTTTGTAACGTAATCATATGTACTGTAGTCCGTGGTCTACACTCTGAGCTAACGAATTAGTACCAAAGGAAACAACTAGACGGCGCTACTTGTCGCAAATTTGAAATTGGATATCCGAGTATCAGCATTTAAGAAAAGTGCCGGCTTGGTGGAATTTTAAAAAAATAAAACAATTCTTCAAAACTGCTTCGAAAATTGTTTCAACATTACTTTAAAAATTTACATCTTTCTTACCATGTGCTTCTGTACTAAAGAGTTTGAACCCTTAACTAAGTGTTGCCTCAGTGTATTTGTTTGTTTTCCCCTTCATATAAAATTTTTTTAAAAAATCAAAAAATCCAGAAATACATTTTATTTATTTATTTATTTATTTTATCATCTCGAATCCAAAAAATCAAATAAATCCGAGTTTGTGAGTAGCAGAAGGTTAAGAGAACAAATTTTATGTTTAGTATCAAGCTTGTAAATGATTTACAATTTTTTCTCTCTTTTCGATTTTTCATTCTTTTTATATATTTCTAATACATACTAAATTTTGTAAAGTTAATTTTTATTAATATATAAAGGGAATTGCTTCTGAAATTCCAAATAGTTAAAAGTAATAAGTAATGCCGTAAATATGTAAAAATAACACTTGTGTTGCAAAATATATAAAATACCAATAATTATCGAAATTTTAATAGTGATAGACAATACATTTAATAATTTTAAGTAGATAATTATTTTAAAGCATACTGTTAAAATAATGGCTATGTTTATCAAGTTCTTTCAGAATTAAGATGAATTTCAACGAAATACGTCATCATCAATTTTTAGTGATACCCATACGCGCGCGCACACACCCACCCATGTATATAATCTTTAGTATCTCTAATCTGTGGAGTTTTTAATATGTGTGTGTGTGTATGACGTAGTTTTTTTACCTTGTTTTAGTTGTATATTTTTTATAACTTTCAAGAGGAATCTATTTCTGCCCTTGATTGCTATAACATAAAAAATAAAGGTATAACAAAAGAAACATGATTAAAATATTAAAAACAAAATTCGCAATCTGTTAAAGCATAAATATTAATTAACTCATAAAGCATATATCGCTTTTAATATCGTTATCAATTTTTTCTTATAATTACTTTCTTTGATGGATCACTAAAATCATATATATATATATATATATATATATATATATATATATAGAATTAAGTTCTTTAATTCCAAATACAGTAATCACGAAAAGTGGTGATGGAAAAAAAATGACAAATCAGTTTGCTCACCGAACACAATAGACTATGATGGATGACAAAATTACATATGCTATCCCAACTCTTTTTTGAAGCAACTAAATTTATATCCTTCCTAATCGATGGAAAATAATGAAGTGGGAAAAAAATATTTCAGCAGAGCATTTCGCATTTTGTGACACTTTTTGGCTTTACTCCCGGTGTGAGGAGAAGGAAATGAATTTAATCTAGTATTAATTAAAAGAAAATAATATATGGCAGAGATCCGAGACAAGAATGGATAACTTCAAAGGAATGAACTCAGCGTGGTGCATATGAAATTGCGAATGGATTATATGTGCACAAAGAATAAACTACGTCAACAGAAATTCACGCACGATAATATCTTTCTCAAGAAAATGACAGTAGAACCCAAGCCTTCTTGACACCGAAGTAAACAGCATTATACACAATGGTATATATCAAATTTTTGATATATTTCAAAAGAGAAAATAAAGGAACTGAGGAGAAAAATGTTTAGAAAGCACATATATCTTTGCAGAAATATGTATAATTTCTAGCTGAATATTGTATAAAAATACGTTTTGTGATACAGAAGAAAATATATTATGCTCCTAAAAGAATATCCTTTAATATGAGGCAATAGCTGGAATAATCTTTCTCAATTATTTCTATTTTTTTATATTTTCAATGAGTCACTCCTCTTATTCCATATTCTAGTAATTTTGGACTGTTGTTAGAGGGATTCTTAGAAAAATAATATCATTTAGAATTATTCTTAAATTTAACTATTTCTATATACACAATAAGGTGAACAGAAAACTTTTTTTTTGAGAATTCCAAAATCTTTCAAAGTGGAAAAGATGTTCTGTGGTATATAAATTAAGGGAAACATAAAATAAAAAATTAGTGTTCATGTTAAGTGATATTAAGTTTATGAAGTTTATGTATTTGAGATTTTTTTATAATATAAAGTCAAAGCTATTTTCATTAAAGAAAGAGAGGTATTTTAGTACTTTTTAATATTTATTGCACTGAGAGGGCACATTAAATAGTTGCAAGAAAAAATATTTAGTGCATTTATCAGCTTCTTTAGCATTAAAGTTTTTAAAAAACTCTGTCGAAATTGCAATGCACAATAAAGCAGAAGACGGAAAACGGACGAATGGATTCGACGGTGCAGGATGAGAGAGAGGGCTGAGGTTATGAAATGTTGCAATGTACATTGTACAATTCACTACTAAATATTCAATTTTTAATAATCATCGTTTTTGTTTACTCATATTGTAGGTAAATAGCTTTATTTTGTGTTTAAAATTATCTAATGGAATTTAACTTTTTTTTCCATTTTTTCGAAAATCCAACCCCTGTGTGGCAATATTCGATTTTGAAATTATGTTTTAAAATTATTTTTCTTCTTATCTATATCCTAGCAGTGGTGCACACAAGAGGGGAAGCCTCCACGGGACCTGACCCCCTCCCCCATAGCCTTTGAATTTTTTTATTGATGATAATCCTATGTATATAGTACATAAAATTTAACTAAGTATTTGTAATTAACGATTTATTTCATTAATTAATGCTACTTATTAATCCAATAATTTTTTTTAGTTTTTATTCTTAAAATTGAGAAAATAAAAAGAATACGTCTGGCGTGTCGAATTAAAGCATGATGCGAGAATGGTGGACTTTCGATCATGTCTCCCTCCTCTCCTTGAAAAAATTTTTGTTTTCGCCACTTTACCACAGAACATCTTTTCTGTTTAGGTAAGTTCCGATTAATAATTATTTTTTCACTATATAACCGTGATCCAGGCTAATACTCAATGTTTTTATACATAATTTTTTTTTAATTTAATAAAAGTTCGAAATGATGCTGTCCATATTTAAACTTAAAATGTTAAGATTTTGATCTAGACTGTGCCTCTATAAATATACAGGAAGTATGAAAATTTATAAAGAATGCACTGAAAATTTTTTATAAGCTGCCGTTTAAAACTGACTGTAGCTATTTTTATTACTGATCATTTGGAAGAAATAACTTGCAATAAACTCGTTTCTATTAACTGAAAAAATGCTTCTACAGGATGGAAAATTGATTCTTTAATTAAATAAGTGCTTTAATATAAATATAATTTACATTCTTGTCTGGATTACGTAATAAAAAAATCATCAGTTCTTTGTGTTGAGAAAAGCTAATTTTATCAGTCTTCTTTTGTAGAGATTTTTTATAATTAAATTATGCGAAGTAAAAAGAAAAAAAAATCATATAAAAGACAAAAAAATATAGGGCATATATATTTTATTATAGTTCGTTAATAAAATATATATGCGCTATAAAATAATATAATATATATGCGTTATTAACGCATATATATTTTTACTATAAGTTAGCTGATTATCAGTCAGTTGTTTTAAAATTTAAAAAAAAGAGAAACGCAAACATTTTGATTAGGTTTGCTTTTATAATATTGCGATGCTTTTCAAAATTCCTAGAGTTATCATGCTTACATAAATATACATTTTTACTTTTATCCTTAAGTAGCTATTTCGTACAATATCAAAAAAGTCCTAGCCTTTTTTTATCACGTAACGGAACGTAAATGATAAAATAAAATGAAATTTTAAAAAAGCAAGACCATTTTTCTGAAATATCATTGGCATTCACTAATATTATGATATGATAAAGAATCGTATATCTGGCAATTCAGTTTTTCAACAAATAAAGGAGTTAATTGGACTGCACAGTACTCGGAGATGCAACTTTTTTCCGTCAGAACAATACAAAGCAGCTCTAATCCCTGTGCGTTTAGCTCACAGCATGTTTTGCCGATAATTTCAGTCAAAAAATATAAAAACATAGCAGCAGATAAAATAGATCAAACACCTGTTACCTTCAGGACCTTAAATAACATTTATGGGTGTGTGTTTCCTTTCTATATTATTAACTTAATATATGGTTTGAAGAAAGAGTGTTCAGCATGATAAAATATTCACAAAAACAGAATGTATTTCAAGTCAAATTATAGGGACTAAATTTTCGTAAAATTTGATTCAAACTTTTTAAAAGCAACAGAAATTAATTGTTAATCAATGCTTGACTTTTGCTTACATTATATTATAAAAATACGCTGTAAAATTCTGATATCATCAGCTGAAGAAAAATCCAAACAGCGGAACAAGTTTAAAATGGAAAATAATTCAATAATTATCACTACAAATATATTGTTTCCTACAGATTCCCAATGAGTATAATGCTAATTTTAGATAATGGAAATTCTTGCAATACTATATAAGTACTTTTTTCCCCCATCTAAAAATTAAAAAAAATTAAACTGAATAAGGTATTTCATGAAACGCAACAGTTAACATGAAATTGTCCCAACAGAAGATTTAAAAATTCAATCATCTCAACATCATACATGCATAGTTTACATAAGTAGTTTTCACGGGATTTTCTTCATAATCATACGGATTATGTGGCAAATCTTATACGGATTATTAATTTACGGATGCTATTATTAATTACGGATTATTTTACGGATGTTTTGTATGTATCACAAATTTGCAACTTACGATTAAACAGAGTATTTCTCTACTTAAAAAGAAGAAAGTAAAATATATCTTTGAAAATATGTACCATATATAAATAGATAATAGAAAAATATATACCATCAGTTAATTTTTTTTTTGATATTCTCATGTATTTAAAAAAGATTTTTAAATACTACTGCTAATATCATATAATAAAAAATAATTGAAGGAAAGAGAAGTATAACAATTAAAACCGACGAAGTGCAAAATAAATGCCCAGAGCTATCGTCCTTTTATCTTGACATTTAGTAACATTTTGTTGCGGAACAATTTTCTTTTTAATTCATTGTTTTCCGACGGTAGTTTATTTGCCAGGTGGCATGTCACCCGAGAGAAAATTATGCAGGTAGTAGTTAATTTAATTAACCTTACTTTGATTTCAGGAATAAATTAATTATCACACCGCGAGGTACAAATTCAACACTTATTTAAATATAACAGAAAAATTATGAGGTACATAATTATGTCCAACTAAAAAATCTGTGCTAAATCAAAGTGATTAATATTTTGAAGCGAATTAAACTTAGTCAGACTGTGTGATTTTTTTGCATCACGAAAATACTTTTCTTAGATAAACCTAATTAAAACAATAAAGTTTATTTAAAGTCAGCAGAGCAACTGCTTTAATTAATGGATGATTGGTAATTAACTGTTGTTTGTAAATCTCATGAGAAAATAACTCATTTAATGAATCTCCATTTCCCTTTATTAAAATCACAACTTCGTTATGTTAAATTATGCACTTTCAAACAAAATCTATAATAAAATACCCTTGATTATATTTTTGAAAAATTTCTTTAACATTTTTTTTAAATACAAGTGTTTAATTTATGTTATGAAAATAAGCCGGCTGGGAGGCGTAGTAGGTTAGGCGCTGGCCTTACAAGCCCAAATTTGTGGGTTCGACCCCACCCCAAGACCGTGGAAATCGGCAGAGTCCATGTCGTATGATTACGTGGCATATTAAAAATCCTTAGAGTGCTTGTTTGGATTGGGTACTCTCGACTAAATTAAATCCCTGGTATAATTTCGCATCGTCAGAGCTCAGGTGCATCCCTGTGGGTAGGTGACGACTGGGCGTCAAAATTACATCGTCGCAACTAGTATCCACTTATATGGTGTTACTCTAAAAAGTGATACCAGCTCCCCCCCGGGGTATGTACTAGGTCTGCAATGGTAATAACCAATCCGCAGCCCCATTTGAAGAAAAAAATTTATGAAAACAAAGCATTGCGCATAACAATTATGAGAATATCCGATGTAAATACCGATTCAAACAAGAAAGCAAGTAATAAAACATCAAACATCAATCAATATCCCGTTTATAAACTCGTTTATTGAATAATACCATGCAGCCTTAAGTATTGTGTGATTAGGGGAAGGAATTCATCAAAATATTCACGCGATTGGAACGTTTAATTTGTGGAAAGATAGAACCTTGTATTACTTTCGGGTCACAACTGGTTATTGAAAGAAAATTCCCCCCGAGAATATTTAATAGGAAATAAGAAATGGGAAAACATTTTAGTTTCCGTATTTTCGACAGATTTATTATGCAAGGCATAACTCTTCACTGATACATATGGAGATTTGAGTACTTATTTCTGTAAGTGTTAGTACTGTAAAATCTGGCGTATAAAGCGCACCTATTCTTCGAGCGGTAATTTTTTTAATTTTTAGGTATATTCACCGTTATAACGCGCACATCCTTTTTTACGAAGAAACCTGAAATGCATGTGTGCAATACTCATATGTTTTTAAGTCATTTTTTCGAGGAATTTTTTAATCAAAGCTTTGGAAAAAAATAGTATACTTTAAAAATACAACCCATTAAGTTCATACGGAATGTCATTTCTTTTAAATAAACATTATTTCGATCTGTGTTAAAGTCTAATTTTTTTCTTCGCACATCTTTTTTTTTATATATTTTTAAAGCTTTCATTTTTATACCCGGCGTATAACACGCACCCTTAAATTTCGATCGTATTTTTTACGTTCAAAGGGCGCGCTATAGGCCGGATATTTTACGGTAAGTCAAAATTTTTGATAAATTTGTAATAATCACCCAAATTATGTAATTTTAGATTGCTTTTGGAAACATAATGGATGAACCACAATATTTCAATCATTTTAATTTCATTTCCATTAATTCTGAAATATTATTAAAAAGAGGGGGAAAATATACCAACAATAAAAGAACATTTAAATTCTCCTACAATTTATAACGTTGAATCGAATCCAGCTTTGAAATCAAAATTTAGAATTTTAGCCATAAATCAATATATTTCATTAAAAAAATTAATCTAACTCATCAATCTTTATCACAAAGAATAACTTTCCGTTCTCTTCTCATTTAAACAAGAAAAGAATATGAATTACTCAAGTTTATAAGTCCTGTTGCACTTAATCCTGTTGCAAAAAAATGCACTTAATCATTTTCTTGCAAAAACACGATCATTAGACATTGAATCATGGGTATCTAAGTGTTATCTAAGACTTTCGTGTGGTATTCTATAAGTTGTTACACGTTTAATCTCTCTCTCTCTCTCTCTCTCTCTCTCTCTCTATATATATATATATATATATATATATATATGTAATAATTAACTCTAGTATCCTTTTTGTTAACTCTTTGTATTAATATCTAAATAAACTTTAATTCTTTAGTTTAAAAATAACACTGTAATCTTAATCGTAATTGGCTAGTCCGAAATCCCTGTCCCGCCCATTCTATCCAATCAGAACTACTATTACGTAATAATCACTGCCGGTATAAAAGAAAAAATCGTGTGTAATCGCTCTCCTTTCTCTGCTTTCCTTCATCATGTAAGAATATAAATAACTGCAGCTATCTTTGTCTTTGTGTTGTGTCCGTCAAGATGTCGCTTCTGTTATATGTGTCTGTTTTCGTGTTTTAACAAATAGATGTGAAAATGTACCGCAATTGTGTTTTAATCTATTGATGTGTGCTTCATAATAAAGGATGAAACGTTATTTTGAAGGTGTAATCACCAAGTCAGATATGACAACAAACCAACACCGGCCAACGATACTACAATACTTAACAAATATATGTATATATATGATGAATACCCAGCCTTCATGTGTCATTTGGGGTAAACTTCCTACCAGAACAACGCAACCACCTCCCGCATAAGGACTTTGACTTCTACTTCGGCGGACTTACGAAGAACCACGTGAACGAACGACGCACTGGCTCCTGATCGACGCTGAAATAAGAATCATTTTGTCATGGCTTGAAGTACAAACTACTTTGCTGAACATTTAAGATAAAATATAATATGATAAACGGCTGCACGATGTATTTCTCCGGTCATTCTAAGAATTACTCCAATATATATATATATATATATATATATATATATATATATATATATATATATATATATATATATATATATACTGCTGGCCACCGTAAATGCAACACCCTGAAGGAAGCATGCAAATAACATGAAATTTACAACATGCATTAGCGGAGGTGAGAAATGCAAATTATTAGAATTTCAGCGCAGACACACATCACGCGCGGCTGTGGCGCCACCTCAAAGCGCTATTTAAAGCTTGGAGATTTCGACGGTTTCAAATTCGGCTATTATGTTTTTTTGAAAAAACGATCAGTTATGTCTCGTAGAAAACAGCGATCAGCTTTTTATCAAGTATCCGAGTTCGACAGAGGAAGGATAGTGGCCTACCGAGATTGTGGATTATCTTTCAGGGAAATCGGTAGTCGTGTTGGACAAAACCAAACAACTGTAATGTGGATATGCGACCGTTGGATGCAGGAGGGTACGACCGACCGACGTGTTCCATCGCATTCACCTCAGTGCACCAATTCACGTGAGGACAGGCAAATTGTGCGCATGGCAGTGACGGATCGCTCAGTCACATCACGAACCATATCACAGCACATTGAGTCTGTAACGCATCATTCAGTGTCTGCGCGTACCATTCGACGCCGTTTACAGCAGAGTGGTCTGTCCGCAAGGAGTCCATTGCTTGATCTACCCTTGACGCAGAACCACAGACGTCTCCGCCGCTAATGGTGTGATGAAAGAAGGATGTGGGTGGCAGAATGGAATGAAGTTATGAAGTTGTCTTTACAGACGAGTCACGCATCTGTCTGCAGCACCACGATGGTCGGATTCGTGTCTGGAGACACCGTGGAGTGAGGATGCTGAGCAGCTGCGTTATGCACCGCCACACTGGTCCTGCACCGGGTATTATGGTATGGGGTGGTATTGGATATCACTCTCGCACTCCTTTAGTACGCATTGCCGGTACTTTAAACAGCCTGCGCTACATCTCCGAGGTGTTGGAGCCAGTGTCCTTCCTTACCTTCAGGGCTTGGCCACAGCCATATTTCAACAGGATAATGCGCGACTACACGTGACACGCATTCTCCAAAGGTTCTTCCTCAATCACTAGATTGAATTGCTTCCCTGGCCGACTCGCTCTCCGGATCTTTTGCCGATAGAAAACATGTGGTCCATGGTTGATCAACGATTGATCCAGATTACACCCCCAGCTGCCACACTAGATCAACTTTGACAACTAGTGGAAGCTGCTTGGTCTGCTGTACCCCAAGAACGCATCCAAAGTCTCTTTGAATTAATGCCGATGCGTGTGGCAGCGGTGATCTTCAACAATGGCGGTTAATCTGGCTACTGAGTCTGGAAGCAACCTCACTTCATAGAAGTCTATAAATTCAGTCATTTGATACTTGGTCAACATGTTATCTACAAAATAAATTTTGTTGTGCTATCTCTTGTCTTTCTTGGTGTTGCATTTACGGTGGCCAGCAGTATAAAATGCTTTGAAGTTTTCATTTGTAGGAGATATTATTGTATTTTGGGTTTTGCCTTTTTTACTTTACGGTCTTTAGTGGACTATGAAGCTAAGTTAGATGTTATGTGCTGCTCATCTACTTTCCTAAACAGTATTACATAGAAAAACAGAATTAGACTAACAAACCTTTGGATACTTAAAACGTAACTTCGTTCATTCTATCTCAAGTCTCCCACTAAAGTTATAAAAATATTCCATTTCAGGTGTCTTCTGCACCATTTACTGGTATTCCAGTACAGCGAGATCTGTTATCTAGAGTTAACTATGCAGTTTCCAGATGATATTTAGATAATTGAGCCAAATCTCCCAAGAGATATGAGGGGGAAAAAAACGAATAATATGAAATGCGATCCTCATCGACTGGTACATACATATCACTTCGTGATTTAATGACGGGAATAATGTTGTTAAGCACAGTTTAGAAAATTAAGTTCCCACTAGTTGGCTCCACTAAAAGGATATAATGCAAACTACGCTCTTCACACACGGCTACTTGTGTATTGAAAATGCAGAAAGCATTTAAATGCTTATTCTTAAAGTCCAGCGAGGCAAATCTCCAACACACAGATTTGTTACAAATTATCAATTAGACACTATTGTTAAAAAATAATCCAACTGTCAAGAGTATATAGCTGTATATTTAATTATTTAAGCTTGTTGAAATACATATAGATTCTCTAATAAAATGAAACATCAAAATATCGGGTAATTTTAGCTATTGCACAATAAACGTATGTAACTGCATAAAAATATTAATTTGTTAATTTTACATGCGTTTAAATAAAAATAATAATTATTACATTTATATATTAAATATTACAGAAAATTTTGATTCGAAAAAAATTTCGTTACATGTTTATAAACAATAACATACTTATTTCAATGAAAGGTAAACCTTTAAGTATTGAAGCAGATATTCAATTTTGACGAAATTATATCACATTATAAAATGTTAAACAAAATCAACAAAATAGCTCTTTTGTTCAAAGTTAAATATTACTACTAGAATTCTCATTCCTAAAGAAAACAATATTGTATTTTTACGATTCACTATTTTAGTCAATGATATAAAATTTATTAAAATGATCGAAAATATTTTATTCAGAGAGGAAAGAAATAGCTTTCAGTGAGAGTGGAAAAAGGAAAATAAGCTCTCTTTCTCTCATTTAAATACTATCCATTTTCACGAGTAAAATATAAAATATGCGAATAGTACGTAGGTTAATTTTCGTAGAAATTTAAAACGAGATATTTAATATGTCCCATATTTTATCTAAATGGAAACAATTGGTAAATGAAAAAAATAGATCTTTTTAAGTGTAATCATATCAAATAGACTTTCTGAAATGTCATAATTCACACACATTTGCATCATTCTACGTAGAAACCCAATAATGGGGAAAAAAAATTTGATTAGGAATTGATTTTTTCCATAATAAATAGAAAGGCGTATTCGACTAAAAGAAAATATATTTTACAAATTTATTTTCGTAAATAGCATTATTTTTATTGTTCGAGACATAAGGTTTTCTAGTAAAATATAAATAGCATTAAATGCATGTTTGCATGAAAATAAAGTTATATAAAAACGAAAACTGGAAAAAAAACTATCCTTGTTTAATATAATTATGATAACTATCATAAAGCTATCATAAGCTGACAAGCTAAAAGTTAAATACAATGAAAAAAATAAAACTATTTCATTAAACCACACAACTAAGTTTTGCGTGCCACCATACACTAACACCAGAAAAAAACCTGCCTACATTTAAACTCTTTTTAGAATGATAAAAAATATGTTTTAAAGCAGCAGAAATTTATGCATAAAATAATTTATTTTCATTAAAAATGAAGAGTTTATTTCCAAAGAATCATATTGACATTTAACAATTTGTTTACGCATGTTTTCCTTTTATCAGACCTTGGCATTTGAGAATATATATCCGTTAAAAAACGAATGGGTTGAAAAAATATAGTTCTGAACAATAAATTTCTATATACCATTCTTAATTCTTATCCTCTTAACTCTTTTTTTCCCAATATATAAAGGAAAATAAATCTTTTAAGGATGTTTTTCAAAGTATTTAAAAAATATGAAAAAAATTCTCAGAAGACTGCTTTTGACATCTAGTCAACTAGGTACACACAAATATTTTTCTTACCGTTTGGATTTACCAGTAATTCTATATTATCTTGATAAACAGAATTTTTATTCTTAAGGATAGAATTACATGCCTTTAATCCAACTTTTAGAATTCAGATTCAATTATGTTTTATAGATCGAAAGAAAATATATAAAGAAAGAAAAGATGAAAAATTTATGATCTTCACAAAGCCAGCAGTAAACTTTTTTTTTTCAAAAAAAGAGAGAGAGAAAGGGAAAAGGGGGAAAAACCAAGCACAGGACAACGTCGTATTATAACAAATCTCCACTCTAGTAAATAAAATAGAGGTAGCGGATCACTTATCACATGTTGGGGGAGGGGGAGAAACGGTAGAGTAATTGACATTTTTACAGACATGCAGCTCAGTTCTTTGTGTGTTATTTCAACTTTAGTAAAGAATAAACAGTCTTATAAGAAGAAATATATTAAACCCTCTCTTATATAAAAAGAAATGAAGCTTCATTTTCTTTCCGATTTCATATAAAACGTTATTCAATTTAAATATCAGTGTCGATTTGGGTTATTTTCGTTTGTATCTTTATTCTTTTAGTATTCCTCAGATTAGAAGATCACTCAAGACTTGAGATTTAAAGAGAATTCAAGATTAAATACAACGCTTGTCCATTAACTACCTCTAAAAGAGGTACTTTTAAGAATTTGCCGCGGTCAACGCGCCTCATGTTGGTTGAGGTAAAGATCTCGCTCAACATTGAGATTCCAGGGGGATCCGAAAGCAGTATGGATCTAGAAGCCAATGAATCAAACTCGAAATGATCACAAAAAGAAGTTATCTACAAATTACATAAATTAATCCAATAATAGAAATGACTACGCGATATGCAAAATGCAAACTAGACAAGCTAAAGATACGAATCAATTTTGTAATCTGAGCGTGAAGCAACCCCTCTACCTTGATAGTCCAAAAACCTCCCTAATATTGAATACCAAAAAATACGACAATGTGACTTTGGCACTGGGGAAATATTATACACAATCATTTACCCTTTTCACCATAGCTCTGACTATTTACATAAGGGTGTTTTTTTAGAGGTATAGAACTTTAAATTGCAATAAAACAACGATGTATTATTCGATTGACAAGAATTTTTTTTATTCGAAAGAAAATCTTGTGGCATTACATTTTAAATATGATTTCTGGCATAGGACTGCCACGGCTGGCTCGGATGTAGTCCAATTTGGACGTCCAATTTTCGATGACTTTTTCCAACATTTGTGGCCGTATATCGGCAATAACACGGCGAATGTTGTCTTCCAAATGGTCAAGCGTTTGTGGCTTATCCGCATAGACCAATGACTTTACATAGCCCCACAAAAAATAGTCTAGCAGTGTTAAATCACAAGATCTTGGAGGCCAATTCACAGGTCCAAAACGTGAAATTAGGCGGTCACCAAACGTGTCTTTCAATAAATCGATTGTGGCACGAGCTCTGTGACATGTTGCGCCGTCTTGTTGGAACCACGGCTCCTGGACATCATGATTGTTCAATTCAGGAATGAAAAAGTTAGTCATCATGGCTCTATACCGAGCACCATTGACTGTAACGTTGTGGCCTTCATCGTTTTTGAAGAAGTACGGACCAATGATTCCACCAGCCTATAAAGCGCAACAAACAGTCAGTTTTTCTGGATGTAACGGTGTTTCGACATACACTTGTGGATTAGATTCACTCCAAATGCGGCAGTTTTGTTTGTTAACGTAGCCATTCAACCAGAAGTGCGCTTCATCGCTAAACAAAATTCGCTTATGAAAATCGGGAAAAACGACAATCTCGTTTTGGGCCCATTCGACGAATCTACGCCTTGCTTGATCATATTTAAAATGTAATGCCACAAGATTATCTTTCGAATAAAAAAAATTCATGTCAATCGAATAATACATCGTTGTTTTATTGCAATTTAAAGTTCTATACCTCTAAAAAAAACATCCTATATATTTCGGTGATGACGTTCATTTTTGTATTAAGGCGTTGTTCGAGCTCAAAGTGCCAATTTATTTAGACGATAGAAAGGATCCCATGGTTACTAATTCTGTGGCTAAATTAGATTAAACAAAAACTTGTGAGATGGTCAATACAATAAAACGACTCAGAATAAAGAGTAATGTATAAATGTATTTAAAACTACACTAACTTTTGCTTTTTACTTGGCCGGATACATATGTCCTTTAATTTATTATTTTTCCCTTAGTTTAACCAATATATGATTTTAAATTTCACTTTTGGTAGATTTCTTATCTTTAATGAAGTTAAAAAGTTTTTTCAGAAAGATAATCCTATCAAATTGTAGTTCGCCAAACTTTTTTGTCTCTTCCTTTCATAGATCTCTAGAG
Organism: Trichonephila clavipes; assembly: GCA_019973935.1. Lineage (NCBI taxonomy): Eukaryota > Metazoa > Arthropoda > Arachnida > Araneae > Nephilidae > Trichonephila > Trichonephila clavipes. Next base: position 1,182,876 of record BMAU01020026.1, on the reverse strand, counting down.
ATAATTCCCTTTCCCTGCACCGACTGATGCATTCTAGGACCTAAAAGTGATTGGATAATCAGCAATTTTTTTAAGAAGAATAAGAGAAGCTGAAATTTGCCCTGCTTTGTTCTTTTACTCAGTAAAAACAAGAAAAAGTAAAAAATTGCTCGAAGGGTTAAAAAAATAAGCACCAGAAAAAGAAAATTTCAGAAACACTTGCGATTTTTTTTATCAAGTATTTTTTCATTACGAATTTTTAGCACAAGTAACTGTGAATAACGTAGTTTATTCGCACGTTTTAATCGTGTGAACATTCTTTTTTGCCCACGGGTCTAATAACTATACATCGTGTGATTCACCTTTATTCTATTAGTAACATTTTGGTAAATAACTATAAAAATGGTGAAGAAATTTTTTTATTTTAACTTTATTATATATATATATATATATTGAACATGAGACAAAAATATTTGGAAATTTCAAATAAAACAAGTAATATAAAAAAAACTTTTTTAATCTAGTCAATTTTTATCAAATAATTTCATTTAATATAAATATGCATATACATATGGCAGAACCACAATATTAAGTGGCAATTATTTTTAATTAATTATCATTAAAATATTGTATTGTCATCAAAAACAATCACGTATATAAAATTTCAGTTCAATTGAATGCTTTAAAATGTGAGAAAAAAAATCTTTTAAAATTTTGATCCAAGTCGCTGAAAATGAAGCCGACGTAACTCTGTACCTGTAATTCTTTACATAATTAGTTCAGTCAATTAATTTTAATTAATTATAATTAAATTATCGTATTGTCACCCAAAACAATCGTGTACAGAAAATTTCAGCCCAAATGAGCGCTTTAAAATGTGAGAAAAAACCTTTTCAAGTTTTGACACAAGTCGCCAAAAATTATGTCAACATGGCTGTATCTATAATTCTTTGAATTAGTTTTAATTAATTATTTTTTATTAATTATAATTAAATTACCGTATTGTCATCCAAAATAATCGTGTACATAAAATTTCAGCTCAATTGAGCACTTTTAAATGTATTTTATTATCGATTGAAAATTTGAACAAGGGTATATAAGGAGATTGTGAACTAATAGTAGGAATAGAACAGAATAACTTGTAAATAAGGAAAGGAAACTTTCTGCGCTTAGAAAATGCAATAAGTTCTACGAATTAAATTTGCTTCATAGACGCAATTTTTTTATTTTGTATACCATGAGATTTGGGGTAAAAAAAAAGTGAGTGAGTGAATGAATATTAACGTCGCACTGTTCAACTACACGAGGGCTTTTGGTGACGGACCACGTAATTTTGAACCATGGTTAAGTGACGTGGACGACACCTGAGCTGACACCCTCCTCTCATAACTACCACACTACACCAACGGGAGGACGTTTGAGCTCTCAACAGATTTAACGTGCATTGCTGCCCTACACGGTGGGTCTTTAGAGGTAAAAAAAATACTCAGAAATATTAAAACTGCAGTAGCTTGAAAGGTAATTACAAACTAAAATAATAACATGTAATTTTTTAAAAGATACTTGGTATGTATATGTAGCCAAGTGTAAGTACAGTTCATGCAATACATTTAAAAGAAATTACCCATTTTTAAGAATTATTATAACCAAGAAAATCTGAAGAAATGTTTTAATAATGGTATTTCTAATTTTAATATATAAGCATATAACATATTTTGAATAAAACTATAAAGGTATAAGGTAAGATCCTGTAATTTTTTTTCCAACTACTGTACTTAAGCTTTTGATTACACACATAAATAATTTTTACACTTCTGAGTAACTATATAGCATGTATAATATTTAAAAATATATATTTTCATTTATAAATATTTAGGAACAGAAAGCAAGAAATTTCTACGGTAAGCCTCAAGTAAATTTTAAAATATTTAAGATTTTTAACATTGCAGATAACATATTCATTAAAAGCATATATTTTTTAGTTTTTTTTAGCATCCGTAAACTATAAAATAGAAATAATTTTAATTTTCAATGATGATTTTAAAACTTTATACCGTAGTTCTTTCATATTTTTTTAAACAAAAAGAGAAAATGAAAAGATTGACCTAAAGAAGACTCATCGGAACGTATTTTCCTTCACAAAAAATGAAAAACATGTTTCCATTAATTTTTCAAAGAGAATATTTAAAAAACATAAGCAATTAAAATTAAAAGATTAATTTTGTCCTGAACTGGATAGTAATGCAAGTAGTTTTTCCCCTTTAAAGTTGTTATGTATTTATTAAGATTTCATCATTTCTCAATATCTCCCTCAATCAAATGAGCTTTATAAGATCAGACTGATAATTTTTTTCACTATTAAATTTCTCAATGCTTCATTATACATATTTACTTCAAAATAAATAATAATAATAATAATAAATCAAAGCCATTTTCTATGAACATGAAAAGCAAGGAACTGTTTTATATAATTTAAATCATTTGTTGCTATACAACGAAATTTCAGAAAACCATTGTACGTTATTTTAAATATATCAGCATTAAATCCATCAATACGCCATTTTTTATTTCAATCTGTAAAAACAAATAACTATATAATGCATTTGTATTATACTTAATTTTAAACGAATTGAACTATTTTCGTCTCTATAATGAATTTTTGATAATTTGCCAAATATTGAGAAATAAATAAGTTTAAAGAAAAATATTTAACCATTTTTTATTAAAATTTCCCCCTCTGTTTCAGTGTTTATTTTGATTCCTTTAAAACACAAAATTATCGGAATTTCCTTTCAAAAACGTCAAACGGTTTTTCCTCGCGATTTTGTTTCAAAAATGTTAAAAATTTAAACAATTTCTAAATATTTAGTAAATTTTAAGAAAATGAATTTTTAATGGTAATAATAAAATAACCTAAGAAAAAAATAATAAAAACAATGCACTGATTAGGTTTCACAGAAGCTGCTTTTTTTCTCAACCTGAGGACAATTTCAAAGCATTTTTTTCTCATTAAATTGGTGTATTAGTTTTAACAATTTCAATAAAAAAATTATTGACAAATTTTATTGCTGACATCTTAAAAGATTGCTTTTTTAAAATAAAATTTTGTAAAATAAACCTTGTATTTTCTCTATAGTGAAAGGTGAAACTTTTAGATTTCTTCCTTCTTCTTTTATTTTTATCATACTTTTTAATTTTTTTAAAAAAAATTAGATGTTTACAGTAATAAAACATGTTCTATCATTCTAAGATATCTTAAGGTATCCGACTACGTTCGGAACCGTGATTTTAAAAAGCGCATAAATGGATAATTTTCATGATATTTAGTGTCACTTAGATTAGACTATATGCATAAAACTGTTTTAAGGACATTCTGACAAAAAATTTATTTAAATACAATATTTTGGAAAAAGATTAACTTAGAATAATCTTTTTTCCAAATGTTCTCCTTTTGTGAAAAATGCTTCTATTAGAATAATATTTTGCCTGCATATAGCTCAAACCTCTGTTCAGAGGCTCAACTAGAATTTTTGAAATATATAGTTTAGAAGTGGGTTTATTCATATTTTACGACAACAGAGGGGAGCAATTTTAAGAAAAAAAACGCGAATAATTATTTCAATTGGTGGTAAATCTGAAAATAATGGGAATTTTTCAAAAATTCTAGTTGAGCCTTTGTAGTGTATTTAAGTGACTTGAACTATATACAGGCAAAATATTATTCTAATAGAAGTATTTTTCACAAAAAGAGAACATTTGGAAAAAAACATTATTCTAAGTTAATTTTTTGCCAAAATGTTGTATTTAAATAAATTTTTTTGGTCAAAATGTCCTTAAAACAATTTCATGCACATATTCTAATCAAGTGATTCTAAATATCATGAAAATTCTCCATTTATGCGCTTTTGCATAATCACGGTTCCGAACGTAGTCGGATACCTTAAGTAGCTATTTTCATAGAAAAAAAGATAGATATATTAGGAAAAGCATTTTTACTGTCTTTTGTAAAAAGCGTCTTTTTCTTTGTCTTCCCTTTCTAAAAAACAGAGCATTTACTAGATGCGGTTTTGTTTAATACATCTTCGACGCTGTCAAGAATAACAGCATTACTTCTCCATCTTTCTTATTTATTTCTCGGAGTTTGTGTCTATGTACAGAAAACAACAAATCTATCATGGTCAAGACGTTTGAATTGCTAGAGCACAATAGGTCTCGTGACCATATGGATAACACCCATGCATTTATTTCTCTGCAGTAGAGGGAAAAAACTTCGCATGAAATAATCAATATACAATACACAGAGTGACTAGAATCGAAGGTCAGTTTGAAAGAATCCTGGTAAAAAGTATTGTTTGAGTATTTCCTTTTGTGTTGAATGGATGGATTGAAACACGAGTTAAAACTATAAAAAAATTAACCTTAAAAAAAATAACTCATTTTCGCTAAAAAAGCAGTAACAATACAGAGGTTCTCCATCTTTTTTTCAATTCATTTTCAGCAACTATTTTCATAACAATAAATTGATTACGGAAATAAATATAAATTACGTAAGTATTATAAACTGATGTATGGCATGTTTTTTTTTCTTTCAAATAAAATTTTTTACCCCTGTCCATTTTATTGCAATAGATTCATCTGCAAGTCAATTCGTAGCTTTATCATTTTGCACTTTTAATAGAATCGACATTTCTTAAGAAATAGTTTATGTTTATTTAATAAGTTTAACAAACAAAAGAAAAAAACTCTTAAAATGATTCGTACATAAAAAGTAGAAATAATAACATTTATTCAATTTCTATCAGTGACAAAGATGAAGATGTAAGAATCATATTTACTTCTTTAAAAAAAAAGCTACTTTATTTAAAATAAGTGTTTAAAAAATGGTATTTTATAGTTTTTTCTAGTATATGTATCAACTATTGTTCAATCTATTAACTGAATAAGAACTTGAACAAAAAACTCGTTTATAAACAGTTCGGAAAAAGTCCCAAAATTCACTATATAATTACAGAATATTTGATTGAAAGCACTATCTCTCTCAACACAGCTAATTCATAATAACCATTTAAAATAAACCAGAAAAGTTTAACCGGTCTTACAACTAAAGTATTTTGTGGTGATTAATTACATGTTTTATTAACTTAAGGCATTTCACAGAACCACTTGGCTTTACTTCCAATATGACATTCTATGATTTGTAAAAGGATTATTTCCTTTGTCATAACTTTTGCGAAAAGATGAAAGGTGTTGCATAAATTGCGTTAGTTTCGTTTAAACCTCATTTATTACTCAATAAATATAAATTACACCACGAAAGTGAAACATAACTCATATCCAGATGAATAGAAGCGTTTGTTCAAAATTAGCACAAAAGTTACATTTATAAAGCCTTTTGGCGAAAGTATTTCACTTCAGAGAAGACAAGAATGTTAAATATCACTTACAACATTAATGTTCTTCTTCTAATAAACTGAAACTCCATAAAAGTAAAACAAAATGACATGACATAGCGCTTTCTTTTTCAAAATACCGTACCTTCTTTATATAAGGTAATTTTAGCTTGTCAAGCTTTACTCTAAGATATGAGCTCAGCGTGTAGTTTTTATAGTCAAAACTTTAGCTTGTGTTATTGGAAGACAGCTGTGAAATTCACGAATGAGCCAATATAAATAAGTAAAAGCCTTGCGCGCTGCTTACAGAAGCTAAAATGCAGAAAACACATGCCAAATTTTTCATCTCTTAGAGACACATTAGCAACATATTTCATCAGGTATTTTTTTTCACGCATAAAATTCGTCCGGCAATAGAAATTTTTCATCTTTCAAAATCGAATTCTTTCCTTCTATGCAATGTGACAAGAAATATTCAATATTGCCTACTGATGATTGATATTCCCTTTCCCTTTCTTACGAGAGAATATTTTTATTTCATCGATTTTTTTAGTTGTTTTTGAATTCCTCCTAACGCAAATTATTTTTCTATCAAGGTTCTGAGGTACTAACAGGATAGAAACTTTGAGAAGAAAGATATTTTCTCGGACACTAAAGACTTAAAACAACCTGTGGTAGAGAATCACCACATGTGTGTGATGGATGGTATATGCTTGTTTATAACGAAAAAGAGATTAATATCTAGAGAAAAAAAAACAGTAAATAAATTGCTTCTATTGTGTGATCTGAAGAAAAAAACCCGATTAGCACTGCATAAGGTGATAATTTGGAGTAAAAACAGATGCTAATGCATGAGTATTTAAATAAGAATGTGATCATATAGATTATTTATATATAAATTCTGTATCATTTCAGAAACTCAAAAATTTTAATATTATTTGGACTATTACATTTTTCAATAGTATATTATCACGAAAAGATATAGAATAAATCATAGATACCATAAAGCATTTAATTAGGAGTATATTCAAAATGTTTTACCTTTGGAAATTAAGTCAGAGTTAAGATTTTTACCAGGTTCCCCAAAAATAACAAACGATTTGAAAAATCAGTTGAGGAGAATAGAAGGCGAAAAAATGTACGGTTTTTTTAAAATTACAGTCGACTCTCAATAATTCGAAGTTGGAGGGACCAATGAAAAGCTTTGAATTATCAAGAGAGTAGGAAAAATCTTTCTTCAACTCTCGAACAGGTCGTTGGGATGAGTTTCGGAACACATAGTCCTGCGGACTCTAATCTCCTATCCTGGAATGAAGATGACTGTAACGAGTTATACCATTGCCCATTTTAAAAAGGAATTTTAATTTAGAAAAACATTAATGAAAAGAAATTTAATGAAAAAACATTTAAAGTGTTAAAAAGCAAAAGTTATAAAAAGCAAAAGCTCTTTTAAGAGCTCAAAAATCAGTATTGAAGAAGTCTGAAAGTGGGCGGAGTTAAACTGGCCAATCCGGGTGCAGCAAGGAACCGTTGATCAAAAAATGCGGGAAAATTAACATAGAACAGAAATTTGATCAGAGAAGTGAGATGGAGCATTCCTATTGGCCGAGCTAAAAGTACGGCTAATAGGGTACAAGTAGTTTTACGAAAGTGGAGGACCAATCAGAGTGATTCCGCGATTGGTCCTCCACTTTCGTAAAACTACTTGTACCCTATTAGCCGAACTTTTGGCTGGGCCAATAGGAACGCTCCCTCTCGCTTTTCTGATCAAACTTCTGTTCTATGTTAATTTTCCTCTTTCACGCCCCTCCAAATCTCTTCCATTCCTCATTGGAAATAAAATTGTTTCGCACCAGACTGTCCCCAACATCATTGGTTCTTCAAGGCACGGTCCAGTCCTGCTTATGCCCTATTTGGTGCCATATACTGCAAGTCACACAGATGAGTCATAAATCGTCATGTCAGTCCGACGCAAAATACACAATCCTATGCATCTCCTCTTCACAATTGCGGATCATCCTTTCTGAACACATGTGTAGCAAGGCCACATGTTAAGTTAAAGATATGGACGGCTGACAACAAGTGCAAGGAGGAAAGGAAGTTGAAGGAGGAAAGCAATAAAAGTGTCTTTTTGCCTGAGGGACCGGAAAACACAAAGAAAGGTTGGCAGACAAATGATCATCGAAGTAGCTACGTTACAGGAGAGATACGCAGAGACAATACAACACAAAACATGTAAGCTCTAATCTATTTGCTACAGGACTCTACATGGTAGTGAGTATTCGAATTGTCGAGAGTTTATTTCGAAATATTGAGTGTACCAAAACGCATTATTTTAGTTCGAAATATCAAGAGTTTTTCTAAAGGCTGAGCATATAATTCGAATTAGTGAGAGGTTCGTATTATCTAAGGTTTGAATTAGTGAGATTTGACTGCAGTTACTAAGTTTGTCAACAGAAGGCTCTTCTGAATGAGAAAAACTATTAAAAAATGTTTTTTGTCCATTTCGTTAAACACATTCTGCAATCTGACCAGTTCCAACGAGTAAACCATTTACAAAAAACACGTCAGAATGCTGATGTGTCAAACGAAACGGACGTAAAATTTTTTTTAGTTTTCCCAGTCAGAAGCGCCATCTGTTGACGAACTTGAAATTAATTTTGCATTTTGTTCTAATTTTTTTCCTGGTGTGTTCCAATGAGTAAACCATTTTTGAAAAATACGCCAAAATACAGAGAAGCATTACACGAAACTGATATAAAACATTTTTTTATAGTTTTCTCGATCAGAATCGTCATCTGTTGACCAACTTTTAAACTAATTTTGAAACTTGGCGAGGATAAATCCTATGGTTACCAAAGCAGAGAATGCAACAAACCGTTCCATTTCCATAGCTTTCCGTTCTTTTTTCATTTATTTTTCAAATCGTCCGTCCTTTTTGGAACACCTGGTACTTATCACATGCTAAATGTGAACAGTAAAAACTTCAAAAACAAAATATACATAGATTTATAAACAAGTTCCAAGTCTCAGAGCATGTTTGTTGCAAAAGTATGCAATGAAAGTCACATCAAATATTTTACTAAAGTCTTGTCGAAGCCTTAAAATTATTTGAACTAAAAAATTGCGTACCTTATTGAAATTTTAAAAATTCAAATGTGTAAAATATCATAGATTTTTATTTCAAACTAATTTCCATTTAAATCGCTAATCTAAGTCAAGACTGTTTACAATACGCAAAAATTTGACGAAAATCTTCTTTTAAGCACTATTTTTCTCCTGGAATCAGCAACATTTTTGTTATTTTCCTAATTTTCTAAAGAAAAATGTAGTGCATTTATTTCTCAATTCTACCAATTAAAAGAGAATACAAATAGATGTTACGGTAGAAAATTAATCAGAAAAATTTTTATGTTTACTATTATCCTGAATTAGACACACACGCGAAAAGGGAAACAGTTTATAAACGGCAAAAAAATTTTAAATAAAAGAATAAACGAGCAAATGTAAAAATAAATTTCAAAAACTGAAAAACGCGAAACGTTTGAAAAATTTAGTTTCTACGCTGATTTTATCTTCTTAAAAAATACAGAACTACTCCAATCGCTTTACGAAGGAAATTCTTTACATAAATTACGATGAGAAGTGAACTAACGCCATTGTAAAGCTTGTTCAAAAATTGTTACAATTGGGAATTTACTTTCTTGTTTCTATCGCGTACAGCCCATTTAGAATTTCCCTAATCAAGAAATACATCACGCAGAAAACCCGAGTTTATTAACTTTAAATTGTATTTTCTGAAAAACAAAAAGAAATCTCAAGTTAGCAGTGGTTTAATTAAGAACTAAACTTGTTCCTTTTCCGGATTGCTGATTCTTATCGGTAAAACATTCTTGACTGCATTGGAAAAGTCAATGGGAAGTCAAAAGGTGAATATGCCAATACTTTCTGTCTCCAGAAATGGAAAACCCCTCTTTGCTAGATTTCTTTTGGAATCGCATTTCAATCCCGAAGGAAATGCTCTTCTAATCCAATATTCCGGGCGCCTTTCGATATTTGCTTCTAAGAACTAAGAACTTAAGAAGAAAGCGACGGGAAAAAAGAAGACAATTTTCTGTTTACAAAAATATTTCATCTTGTTCGTTATTAAAATAGCACTTTTTCCCCTAGAAATATGGAAAGGGGGAAAAAATTTACAGTGACAAGTATGTTGCTTTATAAAACTTCTCTGTTGTGTAAATTTATGGAGAAGCCGTACTATAGTTACACAAAGGAAATGTTTACATAGAGGCATTTCTGATTGGGTATTTCGAGATATGACCAAAAAACGCGATTCTATGAATTCCTAAACTGTATACAAAAGCGTCCCAAATCTTAACAAAAGTCAAGGTTTTACTTGAAGAATGCTCAAGAAAATTGTTTGCATTTTCTCCCTGCATTCTTTGTGTACAAGAGAAACAAACAAAATCAGTGTTGAAACTGCTCAAAATTGCTTTTAAAAATTTAAAATGCATGAGATGATTGAAATAATGAACGAAATAATTCGCATTTTGAAGAATTATAACGAAAGAAATCCTAATTAATTTCCAAAATATAGTTTCAAAAATACCCATTCTGATTACGATGCGCTGATCGAAGTACAATAAAAATTTTATGGACTATATAAAGTATATGTATGCAATAATTCACTTAAATTTTCTCTTGTGGGATTTTAAGTCACAATGGTCTTGAGCCTGCCAAAACTTCGAGAGAAAATTAATTTCTAGTTTACCCGCCTAACAAGGACTAACTATAACCTTATTCCCCAAAACTAAGACTTCAGCGTTTTTAAAACAGGATGATGCAATTTTGCATCACCTGCGTATATGGACCAATCTGAAAAGTCTTTAGCGGAAATCATATTTTTTAATAGCTTCCGGTTATCCAAGACAATAAATAGAAGAGATCTTTAGAGCAAACAATGAAGTTTTTTTTGTGACTGTCTCATATATTTGCGTGTGGTTTTCCACCAGTTTTTGTATGTGTTGTGTTTCATCACTGTTCGTTGTGAGTAAAATAAAATGTGAATTTAAACATTCCAAGCTTTCTCATCCTTTGCACGACTGAATTGAATATCAAAATGCCTGAATTCTAGTTCGGAAACACTGCGTGCATATCACCAAATCTCTTTAAGATCTAATATCGAAACTATTGAAACCTCGTTTTATTTATTAATTTTTTCCTAAAAAATTCTCTGAAAGTATTCAATCTGTAGTAGATTAAAGCAATCTTTCGTTTCTTCCAAACCTAAGAGATCTAGATTCAAATATTACTTTTGAATTTTGTATAAATAGTTTTACATTTGGTTAAAAATCAAGTTTTTAATACTATCGTTAGAATAAAAAACAGTGAGAGAGAAAGAGAAAGAAATACATTTGACGAAACTCTTCAATAAATAATTTAGTCAATGTAAAAAAGTTGGCTCTCAGCTTGCTACAGAAAAGATGTCAAACAATGAAACTCAGAACAAAAAACTTCAGTTAATTTTCTAGTTCGTTGATTCCATAAATATATCAGAACATTTGGAACCATCACCACTGATTTGCAAATTGAGTCTATTTTAAGACACAAAGATATAGCCGTTTTTCTTTTCATTTTCTTCGTGAAGGAATTTTCTGTTTTATTTTAGTTCTAGACTGATTCTCATCTCTCGGCGCAAAGGTTTTAAGTAGATAGAATGTTCTCGGTAGTCTAAATTACCGATAAGTTTAGAACAAATGTTAAGTAGCTAACAGAATAGCAATTTTAAGAAAACATTTCATAAATAGCTTGTTTTTAAGGGAATTTTTTTTACTAATAATTCCCAATAAAATCCCATTCCAATTAGAAATGGCAAAATGTGTCATCGCAGAAAATTCACACAAAAAAATTGCTTAAGAATAACGCTTAAATTAGGAAAAATAATTATTTCCAAGCCAAACTATTCATAACACACCGCCAGTTAAAAATTAGCATTAAAGTACTGAATAAAATTAACGACATGAAAAATATTTGCTTCATGTTAAAATGCAAGCGAAAAGTTAGACTGCTGAAATTTACATATCAATCCTTTTCATTGTTCATTTGAATACAGTTCTCAAAACAGAAATTTAGCCCCGGCACAACTTTTATTCTTTAGCGAAAACTCTTGCATAAAAATGCTAGATTTTATCATCTTATGTAAAATAGCTGAGTGATTACGATAAATATTCAGTAAAATTATCTAGCATAAGGATCCTCACAACACAATAAAGCTGAAGAGTGGGTCTTTCGTTTTTGTAGTAAAAAAGGTTCCAAAGTAAGTACATGCTGCTTATTAGAATACAGACTACAAATCTTATTTAAATTTCTAGTTAGTTGGTTCCATAAATGCATTAGCATAATTTTAGCGAGAATGAGATTTAAGACTTTACGACGTCAATTTACTCCAAAAAATAAACATAAAGCAATTTCATTAACATGTAAATCAGTTTTAGATTTCAGGTTTTTAAACTGAGTTTTGAGATCATATTCCTGAATAAAAAATAGCAAAGGCATATTTTCTGCTATGCTATGACTATGGGACTAAAATATTAGAAATAAACAGCTTAAGTGAAGCAGTTTAGATAAATAAAATTACCAAATAAGTAGCAAAAAAAGTTAATTTATGCAAAATTTTAAAAGCTTTAAAAGGTATCTGCATCAAAGAGTGCATACATTTAAAGGCTTATAATTATTGTCAATGCAGTTTTTAAAGTGTTTAGAAGTTCTAATTATTCTAATAGCCTTTTCCCGTGCAATTTATAATATGTTTAGAATTATAGAACTTTCCTTGAAAAGCTACCGCTTCTCTAGAGATGTCTAGAGAGCATGCGCGCCGTCATGTTGGTTAAATAACTGGATATGGTGGTGTCGAAGATTGGTCTCCACGTTCACCTGATCTGACTCCACTGGACTTTTTCCTGTGGAATACCTGAACAGTAGATATATGTGCCCCCTCCATAAGCATTGCATGACCTTAAAGGACGCACTACAGACGCTTGTGCCGACGTGTCACGTTCTATGCTCCAACGTGGGCAACGTGACATTCAATCGAGGATCCAAATGTGCATTGCAGCTGACGGGGAAAATTTGAACATATCAAATACTGGTATATTATTATGACTGAATTGTTTTTTTTTTTTTCAGATCGTTTTTCTCACGTCACAGTGTAGGAAATCACGAAAAAATGAATGCGTGTTTTAAACGTTGTATTCTTTACATTAATATCCACAAGGTATCTTTTCATACTAAATCGATGATGCTCTACAATTTTGTAAATCATCCCCCTCCCTCCCATATTTCGTTCCGTTTTTAAGGTAGGAATGTGACCACCAGGAAGTTTACCACCAGGAGACGCTGCAGGTGGTTTTATTCAATAGCGCACGGCTACTTTACTACACCTAAACACCGCTTTTATGAATACAGCAGACGCTATTCCGAAGGAACCTTAGTGGGCATACTGTATACAAAAAACGTTGTGATTCTCAAATCTAAAAATACACCAATACATTAAGTTCGCTGAAGAATAGCAGGAAAAAATATTAAATATGTCTAAATGAGAGAGAGATTTTTATTCACCGAAATTTAAATCAGATATTTTTTTCAATCATAATCATTATGTTTATCCGAGAGATATATGTCTAAACATTTCAGAATTGATCCTTAAAAATTCAAATTTGTTTTTCAGTACAAAAATGTTCTATAAATAGTTACTTTTGGCAAAACTATTAATGTATTAGGATGTGTACGAATAAAAAAAAGATGCATTATGATTTATTTTAAGTTTTCTTTTATTATTCAGATGCAGTTGGCTTACAGCGGAAACCAAAATAACCAGAAGTTTTTTGTAAAGAATTCAGAAATAAATCACTTTATAACCATATAGAAAAACAAAGTCTTTTTATTCTTATTTTTTATTTTAAAAAAGGGTTTTCACCCTTGATTTTTTTTAAAAAAAATGTGTATTTCTAAAAATAATTTTTAACACTTCATTGATTAACTAAATTATACTCATATCTGTACCAAGTAATGCCGAATAATACCTAATAATACGCGATGCATAAAAAAATATACAAGATGATAACCACATAGTATTATTACTACAAGAAAAAAAACATAGAACGTAATGCAACTTAGTATAGGGGGCAGCTATGATGAAACCTAATCATTTGAAGAGATTTTACGTTAAGATATTTTTATTACAATTATTTTTGCTGGCATAAATATAGTTGCTCAAGCACTTTAAAACACTATTGGAAAAATTGGATATTAGTTTCCAACTAGTTAAATTTAGTGATTTAAATGTTTAAAAAAATATTTATATTGGAAATCTGAATCGAGATATTTGGAGTTTAAAAAAAATAAGAGAATATAGAAAAAATAAAAAGAAATGTCTTTTTAAAAAATTGCGCTGAAAAGTATAAATTCATTTATTTAAGTTAAAAATTCTCGAAACCGAAGTAATAAAAGTTTGATACTTGATATTTGAGCGAGTTTTTTTTTCTTTAGAAATAATATTAATTACTCAAATATTGTTATCAGATATTGATTTATATTTCTGTAATCAGAAAAAAATTCACATAGATTTACATATAAATATAAGATTGTGAATAAGAAAAATAAAGCATAAATACTAATTTTTTTAACAAAAATTGCTTTAGTTCTCATTAGAAAAATTAATTCTCTTAAATACTAGTCTCAGTTTCAAGAAGATTTGTTCATAAGAAATGATGTCTTTAGAATATGTTAAGCATGTAATCTGCTAAAATCACTTTGCCTGTATTCCAAAAGTAATTGCATACATACACAATATGACCATATTTTATTTTATTTTATCTATGAATTTATTGCATTATGGACGTAGAAATACAGTTACTGACAAATATTTGAATGCAAACAATTTGTAGAAAAATAGCCTAAATATACATTTCAGACAGGCAGTAAATGAATTATCCAGTATGTATTATAGATATGCAAAAGGTATTACCACACAATATCAATTTTTATATTTCAGTGAATTCCATCTTTATACGGAAAATTATCAATAATATGCAATGCTGGTGTATTTCAATATATATAAAATATAAAGAAGAATATTGCGGGTGAAATTTATTAAGGTTCTGGATAATATTTGTGATATTGACTGACAGCACCTATACAAATCGAGAGAAATGGACAGCTTATTATCATAAGATTTACGCACCATAGATTCTGAGTAAAGCTTCTTTTCTGTATACCACTTCGCTTTCATTTCTTCCTTGCGCATTGCAGGCGTAGGTGCCCTTGTGTTCCAAAGTGGGGCATTTCAATTCCAGCTGCCATTCTCCCTTGTCAGCATTGTCCGTCACGATAGTAGTGTCCGGGAGCTTTGAAGCATTCTCTCCTCGGAACGTCCACCACACTTCGACATTCGGCGCTCCTGTGTCCACCCGACACGTCAATGTGACAGACGAGCAATTGCTGACAACCGGTGGCTCAACAATGTGTTCCAAGATTGACACACATGCTGAAAGAAGAAATGATTCAGTTAAGATTCAGATTCTCTAGAAATTAAAAATAATGGTTCAGAAAGGATATTATTTTTAAATAGAATTAAAATATTGCAACTAAAGCACCCTGTAAGTTTTCAATTGTATATGTAGCACATAGTTTTCAATTGTAAAACTTTAGTTTCATCCCCAAGGGAAATTTCTGCTGATATCAAATCATGTAAATATTGTATTCTGTTAATTTCAATGAAAACACCATTTTGAATATATATATATATATATTCATTGTTTCTTTTATCACATTTCTTACATTATCTTTAAAAAGGGTTCCGATATATTAGTTGACATTCTATACAAAACATAAAAATTTTAGAGATTTCGGTTCTTTTTATCTAGTTTTTGTCATTTTCGTAATATTTTAATTGACAGAGGGAAAAAATTTTTATACTTTCAAAATATATATATCTCTCTCTTAATATATGAAAAGTTTTTCGTGATGCTGTAATAAATTTTTAACTTAATTACGATTAGCTGCAACAGATGGCGCCAGGATACTTAAAAAATTATTCTTGCCTACGAATACTTAAGAACTACATAATACATGTAAATTACAGCCTTACAATTTTTTGGCAATGAGTGTGAACAGTTGTATAATTTGTACAATGAGGGTTGATTATTTGACACCCCCGGCAGATTTATGCATACCCCCCCCAGTATTAATATATAACTCCTAGTATTAATTAATGATCTGATCGCTTTTGACAAAGGCCAGAATTGTGATCTGATTGTATAGCTTTGTCAAAGCACAAACCTTATTAACTTTGAAATATAACATACATTACAGCATATATCTATTTATTCTGTTACAACTATTATTTTGAATGGAGTTTTTTTTCACGCCATTATTTTTAACTCTAATTTAAATATTTAACATTATTAAGTAACATTGGTTTTGTTTTTTACTTTCGCGTTTTATAATATTCAAATTTATTTAATCCCTCTGAAAGAAACCCCATTGCAAAATCTAACATATCTTATATTTCCTCAGAATGTTTAAAAATTAATATTTAGCTCCTTTTTCCGAAACCGTATATTATTTATAGATTATTTTCACATCTTTCAAGAAAGTTTATAAAATTAAAAGTATGAGTTGCTTCATCTCTCTTATAACAATGAAACATGTTGCTTTGTTTTCCAATTCTGTTTTCATCGAGCATTCCTGTAGGTTCTACACTGTGCATATTTTCCAAATTTTTTCAGCCGATAACGTTAACAAATGATTTGGCCTGTTTAGTGTTTTTCACGCAACAGAAGCAAAATAAAAATTTCACGGATGCTGTCAATCGATCCCTTTCTGCATCAGTTATTCTGTGCAGAACTGAAGCTGGAAAATTTCCTCACACTGAAGAAAAATAAACCATCAGACAAGTATGGGTGAAAGCACTTTGCTCGTGTACATTCATTTTCCTTTGTGTAATTCTGCAAAAAGTTCTCAACATTTCACCAATAATGCTGATATATACTTTGCTCTTCGGAGCATCATTACTCGAAATAAGAAAAAGTTAGCCGTTCTCATCAATCGACGATGGCTTACCGTATATATCGTAACGAACAGCAATCTACTACAAAGTAAGAAAAGTAAACAATCAGACAGGAAATCATAGAATGCTTATGAATCTTCACATTTCTTTAAAATCCTTACATTTTCATGTTTTATAGTACAAATGTACAACACACTAACGAGTAAATGATTATTTTGTCGATATATTTCAAACGAAGCTTGTGATTCGAGAGAGAGAAGAGCACTTAAGTCTCTTGAAAGTCGAGGAATATCAAAGTATTTTTATTTAGATAAGAGTAAGAAAATCACAGAGAGTAAATACGGAATTCATTATTTTTGACAAAAATGGACTTAACCGTTACAAAAAATATGAAAATACAGAATAACAAGTAATTTTTTTTTAAAAAAATAAGTTCATTCCTACTTAGGTCAACAAAGAAAATTTTTATTTAAGTTACTTTTTATTAAATAGTTATAATTAATATAAATATGTAATGTCACTAAATAATGAATCACAACATTAAGTGACAAAATAGAAAACGATTTTTCTTGCAATTTTCCGTTTTCTTTTCTATATATGGTGTTGGACTATTTTTTGTTTGTAACTGTGTTTATTCATTAATTAAATTTATTCTAATAAAATAGTATAATAAAAAAGAAATCCCATACTTAGAAACTAGCCCATCCCAGGTGGGATTCGAATCCACGACCTTTGGATTAGAAGTCCAACACGCTACAGGGACACAACTGTATATATGCTGTTGGACTATTATTTCTGTTTACTATTTATTCATTTCTTAACTTAATTAATGAATTAATTATTGAAAAAACATATTAACATCAAGTATATCCTCCACTATAAGTTTTCAAAAAATGTATTTGAACTTGAATAGATGAATAGAAAGTATTTTATTAACGATTCAAAATTTGAATAAGATATATATAAATATATAGAGAGAGAAAGTGAACAAATATTAGGAGTTGAAAAATAGATAAAAAGATTCAAACTGTTATTTGTTAAATAAAAAAATGTTGAATGACTTGAGAGAATATTACAAAATGCAAAAATTAATAAATAAATAAAAATAAATGTATAATTGGAAAAGTTAGCAAAAATAAATTTAAAGAACTTAAATATGAGTTGATATTATTATTCTAGATAAGGTAAATTACGTTATGTTTATGATTTGAAAATAACCAATGTATGGAAAAATATGCCACCAGACATTTCCCAAGTTTAAAAAACATTTTGAGTTGTTTGAAAGCGCCCAAATCTATTTCCGCAGCCACTCATTCTAACAGTAAATCATTTCTAGTTTTTTAGCATTGCTATACAAACACGCAACAAATTCGCAATAATAATCCTTTGTGTTTGAGAGAGAGAGTCTAGCAAACTTTAACTTTTCCTCTTAAAACACTCGCTGTACACTCGTAGTTCTGCAATAATAGATAAAATATACTTCCGTCTTCTCTCACTCTTTTTCTAGTGTGTCTGGGTAAAAGAAATATTTTTTGAAAGTTTGCCAGAAAACATTTATCGGCTAAAATCAAAGAGTCGTTATGTTGATGACAAACGTTTGAAAATAATTCATATAGGTATGCGGAAAAAAGGTACTACTTTTTTAACATTCAATTAACAGAGTAGGGTTTTTTAGATAACATTTTTTCAAACGCTTTTTTATTATTTATTATTTTCTGGACTGGATATTTTAGCAAGCTTACTATAACTGAATAAAAAAAAACGATTCAAATTACAATGTATAGCAATTTTAACCTTTTAACTGTCAAATTATTTTGATAACTTGGGTACATAAATTGTCGAGTTTTTTTAATGCAAAAATCAGATGTTTAATACAAAATAAAATATACTTAGTACTTTAAAATTTAAACTACATGCATAAAAATGTTTAAGATTTTGTAGCAATTGTATATTCGCTTGAGGTGGCTGTAACACAGAGTGGCACTGGTAAAAATCGCTCCTAGTACAGCATTGGTGGCACTGGTAAAAATCGTTCCTAGTACAGCATTAGTGGCACTGGTAAAAATCGTTCCTACTAGAGCATTATTTTCAATAATAATAACGAATACGTATTAGTAGTTCAGTAATTCAGTTTTGTGTGGTAAAACTGAAAACATTTTTCCAAGCAGGAACAAATTCCGCAATCATTACACCAGAATCGTATTTCCTTCCTTATCTTTTTTGAAGTGAAACTTCTTAGCGCTCGAGAGTGGATGAGAAATTTGCCCAGTTTTGCGTAACAGTGAAAAAGCGAACGGAAGTATTCTCCCTGCTCCCCTCTCATCCCTCCGAATCGTCACCACGATGACAGGATAGCGAGTTGGGAGGAAAAGGGGGAGCGGGGACACAACGTGACTTGCGTTATATCCTTGTAAATGTTGGATGGTTGCTCACCTCCGATTGGTCAACTTGCCCATCTTCCTATTGGGGGTTCTTTCCCCCCAGACCCGGGAACATCTATCAACGGTTGCATGAGATGCAGTGACATTACGGTGTAGACAAAATAGCTCTCGCAGTAAAAGCGTGCTTTTTTGAAATATTTTCATATATTGTTTGCTACATGGCGATGTTTTCGGCAGCTAATTTGCTTTTTTGACTTCTATTTGCGTTGAATTATTATATTAATTCTAGTCAGAATGCCTAAATCAAATGCACAAAGAGGCAAGTGTTTCGTGAAAGAAAGAAAAAAAAAAACTAGCAGCAAGTCTCCACAGTCGAAAAAGTGACAAGAAAAAAGCAAGAAAAAAAAACCCCCAGAAAAATATTGCAAATTTATTAAGTACTACTGCGGAATCTCCATCAGAGTACATGAGAGAATATCGAGCACGGGAAAAAAAACACTTCAAAATACTCTCTTAATGCTCAGTTTAAGGTATGGGAATGCTATTGAGACTCTTCTAATGAGTGCACAGATTAATACGGACTTAGTGAACCACCCTGTGCCATTAACTACAGAGCCGTCAGCAATTCTAGTGAGTGTTGGAACTGATGCATGTAAGCCAATAATAAATTCTATCTTAAGTTACAAAGACTATGATTCCCATAAAAATGCTCACAAAGATTTTCAAAAGCGATTCAATGATAATCGTTCAATTGATACGGGCGTTCAATTTATGATAGATTATGGTTTAGAGATGATTTAAGAACGTCTGTTGCTGAGCAAAAAAAATATTTTACCGAGAATTAATTTAGAAGACACATTAAAGCATGCTACAATTGCCGACAAAGTTTAAATAGGAAAAGTTACGAAATTTATCACAATATAATGGTATTGTATACCCAGAAATTCCAGGACATCTTTCTACTTTGGATTTGGTATCAGAAAGACTCATTTCGCCACGCATACCTTTCACGCAAATTAGGCGATTGAGACATGCGCTCAGTCGATTTGGAATATTAGGCTAAATAATCAATGTTCCAACGTCGCCAAAGAAGTTTCACTCTATCGCGTGTGGTTTTACGCACCATTTTTTTTCTATTTGTATCCTTTTTCTGAACAACAAACTTCGCACAGTTTTGTAGGCTCACGTTTCATAGGAGTAGGAGGAATATGGGATATAAAATGTCGTTCATTAAGATGGGCAAGGTTATATACTGTATGTGGCCTGCCAGGATTCTTTCGTCCAGAAGTTGCATCCTCATATTTATAAGAAAAGCTCTTCTACAACTTGGATTCGAAATTCTAAAAATGTAAAACGTTTCCCAACTACATTTTTATAGAGCAAAAATAAGTTCCACAGTATAAATTGTCTATTAAATGTAAAAATATCTTTTTATAATACTTTTTCTGACATTTTAGGATTGTCGGATGAAAAGATATTTTTTGAATACAACGATCTACACCACTCATAGTTAAATTGTAATCAAAAACAATCTTTGACTTGAAGATATCTTCATTTTTAGGTTGATTATGGAAGTATCATAAATACTGCTCCTCAAAAACTATCTATTGAATTGAGCCCAAATTAACTCCTCCTGATACAGATCCGGGTTTGACAAAGAAATGAAGCCAAAATAAATTTATCCCGATATGTATTTGGGTATAACAATAAGATACACTCAAAAAAAATTACTCCATATAATGGACATGAAATTTTGGAGAGACTGTCATGACCGAGATAATTTAGGGCATGACAATTAAAAGGTTAAATCAAAGTACATAATCTACGTACTCTATATGTACACTCTGTCGCAAAAAAATATATGCACCCAGAAGAAATCAAGCTACAATCACGAAACTCGGCAAGAATGTAGTCTGGTAAGAGATATGCAAATGATTAAAATTTCGAAGCCAATGAGACAAGGCTAAGTGTGCTATGCGCATATTAGTTGCGCAATTGGGAGAGTTTAAAAGCATGAGTACGAGCGCCGTACGGCTATCCAAACGAATCTGATGACTTTGATAGACGATATTGAGACTTAGGATGCCTCTAAGACGTAACCGGCGGCAGTACGAGCAGCTGACGGACTTTGATAGGGGCCGTATAATAGGCCTCAGAGAAGCAGGTTGGTCGAATAGACGTATCGGCCGCCACCTCGGTCAGAGCGATATGGTAGTTGCTAGGTGTTGGCAACAGTGGATCACAGAAGGTAGAGTGTACCGTCGCGGAGGGTCAGGACGTCCCAGGAACACAAATGATCGCGAGGATCGTGCAATCAGAAGAGTGGCCACTTCGGCACCAACAACGTCGCTAGCATCGATTCAACGCCACTTACCTCCTTCCAGACATCCAGTGCCATCAAGAGAAACCATAAGGAGACGACTGACCGAAGTTGGCTTGAGGAGCCGACGTCCGCTAAGACGCTTACCACTGACCCCACATCATAGGCAGTGTCGACTGGATTTTTGCCGACCTCGGGCAACTTGGAGTGTGACAGACTGGAGACGTGTCATCTTCAGTGATGAATCCCGATTCAGTCTCAGTGATGATGACCACCGCACACGTGTCTGGAGGCGCACCGGCCAGCGGTCCGATCCGGCATTTATTGTCGAGCGGCATACAGCAATTTCACAAGGTGTGACAGTGTGGGGCGCACTTTCTTGGGACACGCGATCATCTTTAGTGGTCCTTCAAGGCACTTTGACAGCTCGCAGATACGTGGACGATATTTTAATGCCGATTGTGCTACCCATTCTATCAAGTCGCCCAGGTGCCATTTATCAACAGGATAATGCTCGTCCACATACTGCGCGACTCTCCCAACAATGTCTTCAAGGATATGACGTCCTACCATGGCCTGCCAGGTCACCAGATCTTTCGCCAATAGAGCATGTCTGGACGCGTTGGGAAGGCAACTGCAGCCGTCCCGAGATACAGGAGAATTAACTGCGCAGATGCAAAGACTATGGCAGGATCTTCCACAGGGGGTCATAAGTGATCTAATTGAATCGATGCCACGCCGAATTTCGGCTTGTATAGCTGCCAGAGGTGGCTTTACTACTTACTGATTTTTAACCTTTTGCAAGCTGTAACCGCTTAATAAAATGATATTTTGTTCTGAATTTTTAATCATTTGTTTATTTTCATATACACTACATGCATACCAAATTTCGTGAATGTAGCTCAATTTCTTCTGGGTGCATATATTTTTTTGCGACAGAGTGTATATAGCCATTTTTTTATCAGGATAACTCCTATGTAACTTTTATAATGTGAAAAACATACTTCAAATTAAATAACTTCCTGGAAATATTTTTAAAATATTATTAAAATTTTAAACCAATTTAATTTTAAAACATTAATGAAACAGCATATAAATTATCCATTAAATCTTTCAATTATTATGTTGCTGAACTGAGCATCAAATATATACTCATTTGTTAAAACAATCATTAGAACGATTATTTTATTAGTTGAAATTCAAATTCCAGATAGTAGAATGATTCAATAAAAAGAAATAACTTATAAATTAATTCTTGGAACAGTTAAACCTTTTTTCCAGTTCTTGAGAAATAAGAATTATTTCACATTAAAAAATACCTTAAGTCATAATTATTCACTTCGCAACGATTGAAGATTACATCTCCACTTAATTTACATAAAAAGGAAAAATATTATTTTGGGCAATAAACCAGTACGAAATTTAACACTTTTGAGGTAACCGAATTTCAAACAATCGCTCAACGTCATAACCAGCCAAATTACCACCGTTTTTATTCTACAACAGCTTAAGTGAAAATCAACGAAAGACACACACGTAATTAAGTTAAAAAAGTCAACATGAAAATAACCATACATATTACTTAATTAATTTCAAGACATCGCCTTCAATTTTTTTTTCTAACTCTTCCTCTTTCTCTATGAAACCAATAACACTAAGAACTGCAATTTTCCCTGTATAATTCTTCACCTAACTCTTTTTGGAAAATAATTATTTATTCATGATAATCCAGGCAATCGAATAATGTTACAATTTGACAACGAAAGAAGACCGTTTGCATGCCATTAAATAGCTTCTTTCGGATTTTTATTTGGATTTACCTTTTAAAAAAGAATCCTGAAATTGTCTGGAATTTTAACGAGCGGAAAAAGAAAAGCAAGAATGAGACGATGAATGTTGCTCAGCATTAAACAACTTCTTTTTTTGGTCTTTCTGCATAATCGTGGTTAGTTTTAATGAGTTATTAGGAGACAATGTTTTTATGGGCAAATATAAAATACATAAAATGTGTGAGAACATTTCTTAGATACTACTATCACGGGAATCGATATTAAGCTTTCTCTTGTTATCTTTGATAAAAACTCTTGAATCTTGATTTCAAAATTAAAAATTTCTCTAATGACATAATTTCTTTGAGCAATCTTTTTCCCCCTCCTCCAAGATAAATGAAGTACAATTAGCGATTGTAAAAAAAAACCGAACAAAATAACTTTTACCGCTTAGTTGGATAAATTTATTTCCATTATAGAAGCAAAAGAAAAACTCATAATTTGCTTTTAATAAAAACGCATTTTCTTTAAATAAAATATTTAAACCATGTAATCCATTATCGCATTTTTGAGCAATACATTTAAGCTAAGTACTGAAAAAAAATTAAAAATTCTTTTCTGAATTTTCTTTCAACTTGTATCCTGTTTGGTTTAACAACTAGAATTATAAATATTTTGAAACTTTGCAACTTCAATGTACAGAAAGATGATTAAATAATTTGTTCCGAGTAAAATAAAAGGATTGTATCGTTTGAGAATTCAATTAAAATGAAGGGTTTGGAACTATAACTGATGGCGGGTTATTTTAAAAATTGAAAACAAGCAATTGAATGAGAGAGAAATTTCTGTAATTCTTAAAATATAGCCAAAGGCGAAGTTTTAATTAAAGGAAAAGCTGTTATAGCTTTGTTATTCTGAAACGCGTGGTTAATTTTTTCGGGACTTGGGTTCTTAATTTCTATTATCGTCAAAGGCTTCTGAAAGTTAGTTCATTAAATAAAAGTGATACTTTAATCTCTTGGCGGCTGTAATTAATCAGCGTCAGTCGCTTTGACTTAAGCAGACTATATTGGAAAGGCTGTTAGAAGTATACCAAGACATAAATGTAATTTCTATAGAAAGGTTTAACAAAGAACGCTAAGTGCTGCTTTCAATAAACGCTGCATTAAAATATGTCCTTTAATACTGAACTTTCTAAAACAAATCCAGGTTATAGTTACGCAACGTTATCAATCCAAACAACTGCGAAACATTTAAATATGATAAGCATAAAGCGTCAAATACTAAGATAAGTGTATAGTGATTATAATAAGAAAGATATTCCTTTAAGCAATTCCATTTATAATTTTAAGGTAACTGACTACATTTGGAATCGTAATTTTGAAAAGGAGCAGAAATGGATCTCTTTCTGTTGTTGTTTTTTCGAGGGGGGGGGGAGGTATTTAGTGTCAGTTGAATTAGAATATACATATGAAATTGTTTTAAGAATATTATTTCAAAACAAATTATTTAAATCCAGGGGGGGTTGCAAAAAGTGAAGAGACAATGACATACTTTCAAAACATTCTCCTTTCATGAAAAATGCTTCTATAATAATAATATTTTGCCTATATATTGCTAAGACATTTGTACAGAGACTGAAGAAGGATTTTTGAAATATATGAATTAGAAGTAGATAAGTTACATTTTAATGAATCGGAGTTGAGATACTTTACCAAATATAAATATATATATATACATATTGTTATTATTATTATTTCAATTGATCGTATCTCTAAAAATAATGTGAATGTTTTGAAAGTGTATAATTCTTTCTTTATTTTACTGGCAAAACAGGGCCTTTAAATAATTTTTTCTTGTACTAAAATATTCTTAAAACAATGTTGTTTGTATATTCTAATTTAACTGACACTAAATATGAAAAAATATCCATTTATATGAGCTTTTTCAAAATCACGTTTAAGAATGTAGTCTGTCACCTTAGATACTTTAATAATAGCAAACTATCTTATTAACTTATCCAAGCATTTGATAAAATTAACAAAGCACATCCATAGACAAATAATGATTCCTTCTTTAAAAATAAAGCTAATTAAACATTTTAAAGCTCAAAAATAGAGTTAAAATGTTCACTTAACAGTTTTGACTTCTTGAAATTCTTTTAGGCAGAGCTAGTGCCATTATCAAAACTTTTTGTTTATCTATTAATGCGCGTGATAAAATTCATTGTGATGTAAAAGTATAAAAATGAAACTCACTCTATCTCACACACACGCTCTACCAACCCAAAGGAACAAATTTCAGAGCAGGAATAAACTTTAAATGAGCAACAAAGAATCTTTTGCTGACATTTAACTGATTCTATCTAATTAAATTAAGTCACTATCAGCATTGTTTGCTATAATTAAAATAAAATGTTTTCCCCTTGATTCGTAGTCATGAAGCAAAGAAGGCAATACGAGATTAAATGCTCAATGACGTCCTCGATATCGTAACGAATACCATTTACATTCCACCGAAGTTTCAGCATCCCTTAGTAACGAAGAACGTCCCTAACAAAGAAAAGAAACTACGACAGCTTGCTTATCCAAACGAACTCAATTAGACAGCGATACTTTTAGACCAGGAAATACTGTCACAATGTAGTATCTTTTTTATCAAGGGAATAAAATAAGGCTGCGCCAGAAAAGGGTGTATGTGAAATCAGTGAGGATAATTCAGCAATTCGAAAAACAATATATTTTCAGCAGAATAGATTAATTTCTCATTACCAACAATTCCTCAGCCGTAAGATATATTGGGAGCGAAGAATCGTCAATTTCTTGAAAATCTTTCTCAATTCGATTGGGAGATTGATATCATTTGGAATTAACCGCAGTCTTAGCTTATTTTCTGGTCGATTACTTCTTTTATCGTCGCACCGCCTTTAAAATATCACGAATCACTAAGCAGAAAGGAGGTGTTTAGATTTATCAATGACTAAATTTATCTCTCAGATGGCGAATTAATTTATTTAGAAAATAAAAGCTACTGATTTAATAAAGGTTATATCACTGCAATCTATTTTTAGATTTGTTTTTCAGTTAGAAAACTTTAGAAAGGTGAGAATATCAGATATTTCTTTTATCTAAGTCAACAGAAAAATAAGACAATGAATATCAATTGCATATATTATATCAATGCCATTTTCATTTTACGTCTATTTTATACAGTCGGACCCCTAGATAATAAAGCCGCTAAATCCCCCCCAAAAGTTCGTTATAAGGAAAATTCGCTATACAGAGGTTCATCTTTCAATTTTCATTATAAACCACATAAAAATATTTTAAATTCATTAACACTATATATTAAAAAAGTAATTATGCATATCTTTTTGTAAATTAATATATATTTATTTTATGTATCTTACCTACCAAAAAAAAAAAACAAACAAAAAAAAAACAGGAAAGTTTCTTGACGCCTTTATCCACTTCCTGAAGAATTAAACTTTTTTCTTTGATGCTCAAGCACTTACGTTTTGACATTTTCAAGTTACTAGTAACGAATTTACCAGTGCGGCTGATGAACACTGCAGCTAAACGGAGACTGTTTAAAGGGCACGGGGACACGAGACAACTCTACTGAGGGTGAAAGGGGATATCGAAGATGTTTCCAGTGAATTGGACAATGGGATTAAAGTTTACACTTCTTGGATGAAACACCCGGAATTCTGTAGCTCTCGGCGAGTTAGGCACTTAATAAAACCAGTTCAAGATTTATGACCACCATAAAATGTTTTAAAAGAGAGATTAATTTGAAATGTTAATAAAAGCTTGAAAAATAGAGAGAAAAAAATTTAATCACAAGAGAAAAAATTCATTATATAGAAAATACACTTCTTTTTATTGTAGTAGGTTATTTTACGAAGAAAAACAGGAAATGTTCTTGGAGGTTCACTATAGAAAAATTTGCAATATAGAGGTTCGTAATTTGGAGGTTCGAATGTACTTAAAATGTGTAAATTGATATTTTTTCCCATTAAATGCTTAAATTTCTTATGAAAAAAAATTATATCGACTAATATTTTAATTTAAGAACGAACTTCCACATCGTACG
Source organism: Trichonephila clavipes (assembly GCA_019973935.1). NCBI lineage: Eukaryota > Metazoa > Arthropoda > Arachnida > Araneae > Nephilidae > Trichonephila > Trichonephila clavipes. The sequence continues at coordinate 1,155,874 of BMAU01020026.1, read as the reverse complement.
CGCGTGGTAAATTGTAAATTACTATAAGAATTTTTTTTATATGCATCCTAAAAAAATAATCTGTTGTTTCGTATAATGATGCATTTTAACCATTACTTATAGAATAACAGAAAGAAAAAAAAACATTTCCACCTCAATTTTTCAAGCATGAATTGTTATTCATAAGTGAGAAGTTCGCATTATGCAATAAGAACTTTTTAAATTTCGAAATATTTCTAAGTTTCACTAACGAAAAGCTAATTTCCTTTGATTAAGATTACTTGACTAATGTTGACTCTAATAAGGCTAATTGACTTTGAATGTTTTATTCATTGTAGGTCAAAAAACGCATCCTGTTACAAAAAAGAAAATCCCTAAGCCTTTCTTTTCTACTTTTCCAACTTTTACGCCGTAACCTCTTCCAGACCTAGAACGCGGTAGAATAGTTTCGTTATAAGGAAGAAAAACATAACTTTTTAGAAAGTTTCTTTTTTTTTAAAGCCCTATTAGGTTATCTGAAGAATTTCAAATTTTTGCTTTAAATTAAGAAAAATCTAGCAAATTCTCCTATAAATTTAACACTTAACGTCAGCTTTTTTAATCATTTTTAACCTTTCTTAACTCATATCTGCTTTTGAAGGGGAGAATATATCGCTACTGACCATTACTTAATTTTTCAATGCATCCCAAAACCTCCACAGCATGATTTGCCGAGCACTTCCATTTCCTGAAACAATTTTCTTAAAAGCCCTATGAGAATAAGTAAGTTTATTATTAAAGACACACGGAGAAAGTTTCCCCAAAGAAAAATTATCTCTAAAAAACAGATCCATGAAGGATAACCCTGTATACGAAAAAAGAAACAACAGCTTAGCAGATTCACTAACAAGTAAGTCGTTATTTTGTTAAATAATTAAATTCCAAATAACACGTTCCAGAGTTATCTTTAAATTTTATAAATACATCATTTCAGGGAAAAAAAGGAAAAGTAAAGAATTCAAATTGAAAGAACATTCAAATTAAGACAAATATTTCTAAGGAAAATATTAGCATCTTGTATTTTTATTTAATAAATAACTTATCACTCTGTTCTGAAAATCGAAGAACATCACGAACAAATAATTTATCATAGGTAAGTAAAGATTCTTGGTTCACAACGGATAACTTGACACTCAAGAGCAAATAATTTTAAAAGAAGTCACTGCTTTGATTTATTCTCTCACACTTTTGGCTTTGAGTAATCGGAAGATAGTTATTTCTCTCCTATCATTAAGATAATTTATCACCTCGAAAAACTTAACTGTTTGATAAATTTAAAAGAGAGCACCAACAATAACTATGCTTTTTCTAAGTAAGTGGATCAAGATAAGTTACCTAGTACTCACTTTACAGAGAGAAAAAAAGCTTAAATGAGATATTTGAATAACATTTTAAAACATGCTAGAATAAAAAGCTATATAAAAAAATCTGCGACAACTTTTTTGTTTTATAAATTACTTGAAACGAAATCCAATAGTCTGTTCTTGAATCGAGTAGAATAAGAATGGAATTATTTTCTGGGTGTCATTTCAGGGGGGAAATGTTTATTTATGCATTTAATTTGATTACTATCATGTTGTAAGAGATATATGTATAAGATATAACTGTGTGATGTTAAATACTGTAATGTCAGTCAGTGCAATGTATTAAATAAGATGGGTCATTGGATGACGTTAACTAAATATAATTAATTATCAATGATTATATTTGTAATATGATTAATCAATAATAAATTCAATAAGAAGTAGGAAATTAGTCAATAAGAGTTATTTCTAAGTATTAAAAATGTAATATTTTTACTACTATTATAATAGTACGATTTTTAATACGGTTCAATATTTTAGTTAAGATATCTACCCATGTTCCTGAATCAATGTTTAACTGAAATTTAATTTTTTTTTTCCTTCGTCATTTTGTGAAGGAAAAAAATCGAGCTGCTGGAAAGAAAAAGTTTAATCAGATAGGGAACGATAAAGGTCTATGCTATAAAAGTGATGAATTTTAAATACCTGATCTTAAGTATTATTTTAGCAAAACAGTAATCAAAACTTTAACTGCCTTTTATGAAGATCGTATATTTTTTTAATCAAAGTTATATTACTTAAAATCTAATACCTCAAAATATATTTTTATGCATGTTATTTAAAGTATGATAAAAGCAATGAACTAAGGATTTAGCTATAACCTCAAAAGTTTTTTTTTTTCTTTCTGAACAGCTTTCTGTTACGAAAACCATGCATTTTATAAAATTTTCGATAAGAAAATGTGCAATGAGCCATAGTGTTTTTTGGTAATTGTAAAAATATTTTAGATTTCAGTTCATTGTTTTATAACTGTGTTAAATAAGTTGTGTAAAAATAGTTTAAATATATCGCATTGAATTCCATGTACAGTGTTTTGAATTTCGGAATAATTTTCATCAAATTTTACCTAAAATACCTCATTTTAATAAATTTAAATTATCATAAAACTTTCGGATTGGTGTTTTTCATTGATTTAAGTCATAAACACCAACACAATAACATAAAATTACTAATCGCATAGCGTTTAAAAAACTTAGTCTCCGAACGTAGATAGATAACTTAAGCGGCTTAAATTTTTGACTTAACAAATTGTTTTTAAAATTTCATTAGCAATTTGTAATTAAAGTCAAAACATAACCATGCACATAATCCAAAGAAAGAAAATAATATATGATAAAGAGGGAAATTTTATTATCCAAGTTAATTTATGAAGGGTAAATTAGTTGCTTGATATCTACGTACACAATCTTGGCATTTTGGCTTTCTCCCAAATAGGGCATGATTATACATGTCATCATTCGTGACTAACTGACTGGAGTTTTAATATTCTACGACATAATCATGAATACATTTTAATTTATCTCTTGACGGCGTATATGACTTGACTTAACTGCCACTATTACATTTAGATCAAAATTAAAAAGCCATAAAATCTTAATAATAAATAAATAATGTTTGACAATAAAGCAAAATTGTAACCATTATATAACAAAATAATATTATTTTATTTTTTAATTTAAGCTATCTTTTCAAGTACTATGAGATCAAAACTGACACATTCGAATTTTTTTAAAGAAGCGAGAATGGGAATCTAAGACCGTTATAAAAAATTACTCTGTTAGGGTTAAACTGTTATCCTCTCTTGACTTATTTACCAGCTAAAGAGATAATGTGTATATATGTTAATTAAGAGTTTTTTTTAAAGTAGAATTTTTCTTGGAAGTATGAAAGACTTTAGGACTTATATAAAAACAAGATGGTTTAAAGGACTTAGGAACTTTCCTTTGAAGTTTAATGATGCGACACTTAACTTTTTTCTCCCCGAAAACTTAATTTGATGACGAATCTAAACACATGTTTCGTACCATGGCTAACAAGTGTGCTGCAAGCAGAGATTTTTTTTCCCTCTGCAAGTGGCCTAATTATTGGTACCACCCCCTTTTCTTTATCCTTCAAATAACAAAGGAAAAAGTAAAGAGATCGCTTCCCCTCTTTGACTCTCGGGCTTTTTTCTTCATTAACTCCTAGTTCCGATGAGAAAAAGGGAAAAACCGGAAAAAATATGGGGAAAAATCGATACAGCAAATAAAATTGGGAAAAATTAGCGATTTTTTTTAAAACAAAATAACATCAGTAATGCTTTTCAGACAGTCGTGCAGTTATGCAATCTGCAGAGCATAAAAAAACACTCAAAGATGATTTTTTTGTAATCAATTTATTGGGAAAAAAGAAGATAAATTGTGTGCGGGGGAGTTTGTTTCAATTTTTATTTAAAAAAAAACTTGTTAAGATAAATTATCGAGAAATAATAGTAGTACTACTAAATGCGTACATGCATATGGAAATGTTTCATTAAATATGATGAAACATTGACTAAGTTAAAACATTTCAATCCAGGACTCAAATTATAGCTCTTTTGAATCACGAAACTTGGTCCCAACTCCTACTTTCTAATTGTTTACTTTCGAGTTGCTCTTTGAAATCTCACCTAGCATAAGCTTCACTTAACACTTGCTACCGTGTTAGCTTGCACGCAGCTGTTTCACTAAGGAAAATTTAAATAGCGAGTTCCTGAAAGGACAGTGGAAATAATGACGCAGATAATATTACTACTACTTTCTTCGTATGAACTAGTAATCTTTAGAGACTATTCCGTGGTACTGAATGCCCTTGCGCTGTTTTGGTCAGGAGCAATATTATTTTAAATATAATTTGGATGAAAACCCGCAAATAATTCATTTTTACTGTGGGATTATTTAACAGTGCGTTGTGCAATTAGTAGCATAGTTAAAATAAACAGGGAATAAATAAAGTAGCATAAATCATTAATCACAAACTAATTAATAACAGGTACTAATAACCAAAGTGTACCGATAAAACGCTTTATTCCGTCCGATTCAAGTAATTCTTTCCTAAATATATGGGCCTGAAAATAATTAATTATTGTGTGTGAGAGAGAGTGTGTGCATGTGTGTGAGAGTGTACATTCGAGAGTGTATGTGTATGTACACTTCGTATGATAGAAGTATATCCAGTTTCAATTGAATAAAAGTTAACAATCATACAAGAAACTAGATTAGCGACATTAATACTTATTTTGATAAACTGAAAGTTTCAAAAGTCTCATTCACACTGGGCAAAACATAAATAAATAATGTTGAAGATAGCTTAAAATATAATCGCATTGTCAGAATCCTGAAGAAAAAACTTTACTTGTACTATAAACTTAAAAAACTGTACTTTTTAAAGAAATACTCGTACTAGTATTTGGTTTATATGATGAGAGTTATAATGATGTAAAAAAACTTGACATTTTCCATAATATAAAAATTATCACCATTTCAGCTTCGGTTGAATATCTGTGAATTCCTTGTGTTATTTATAGCTATAGATATTATGATTAGATGGATATACAGGTTAAATTTTTTTACAGGTTAAATTCTTTTTTACCAATTAAGGCATCCGACTACGTTCGGAACCGTGATTTTAAAAAAGCGCATAAATGGATAATTCTCATGATACTTAGTGTGACTCAGATTAGAATGCATGCATAAAATTGTTTTAAGGACATTTTGACAACAAAAAAAAATTATTTAAATATAATATTTCGGCAAAAAATTAACTTAGAATAACATTTTTTTAAAATGTTCTCCTTTTGTGAAAAATGGTTCTATTATAATAATATTTTACCTGTATATAACTCAGACCTCTCTACAGAGGCTCAACTAGAATTTTTGAAAAATTCCCATTATTTTCAGAGTTACCACCAATTGAAATAATTATTGGCGTTTTTTTCTTAAAATTGCTCCCCTCTGTTGTCGTAAAATATGAATAAACCCACTTCTAAGCTATATATATCAAAAATTCTAGTTGAGCCTCTGAACAGAGGTCTGAGCTATATACAGGCAAAATATTATTCTAATAGAAGCAATTTTCACAAAAGGAGAACATTTGGAAAAAAGATTATTCTAAGTTAGTTTTTTGCCAAAATATTGTATTTAAATAAATCTTTTTTGTCAAAATGTCCTTAAAACAATTTTATGCATATATTCTAATCTAAGTGACACTAAATATTATGAAAATTATCCATTTATGCGCTTTTGAAAATCATGGTTCCGAACGTAGTCGGATATCTTAAGATTGAAAGAAGGGTAAAACAAAAGAAATAAAAATTATTTCTTTTAGTATTGAAATTTTACATTTTCCTTATTTTCGAAGGGTGTTGAACATACAGAACCCTAATTTCTGTTATCACTGGACAACAAGAGCGGAAACCTAAAGCCATCACAATAATGCTTGGACAGTTGCATAACATCAGAACATAACCCTGGGTTAAACGAGAAGCTAGAAACGGCGATTGGCTTAGGTACAGATTAGAGCGCTCAGCCTGAAGTTATTTCGTGCCCAAACAACTTTGGCTAACTGCCAGAGTAGGGTGGAAGGCCTCAACCAACGCTTAACATTGAGACAATCAATTTTCGTTTATAACGAGTAGAACATCTAAATTGTTAAGCTCGAAAACTTAACAATGTACGAGTAAGGGAAAGGCACCTTTAGAAGAGTTAAAATATAAGTAATTGAACTACTCAAACAAGTGTAATTTCTAATGCTTAGAAAGTCGATCTAAGATTAATGGTTCACTAAATATACTTTCATGAACTAATTAAGCAATATCAACGAGTCAACAATCAAGTTGTTGAAAGTAAATTTAGGTAACAGGTTCTCTCAGTTCTCACGTATATTTAGTTTATTAATATAATTAAGATGAACTCCATAATATTTTTATTCCATAGATCAGGAATGTCGATCAAGAATCTACAAGCTAATTTTTAGATCAGATGCTGAATAGACTGCGTGTTAAACCCTCTTTTTAACGTATATTAGAATGTATGTTTGCATGCATTGTCTTTTCTTACCTACCCGTTGCGTGGTAGAGGCACCTCATACTAAACACCATTGCAGAAACATACAATGTGTTTTACATCTCTCTGCACATACACAACCCTATGACAACAAGTCGATAGCGACACATTTAAATAGGGAAAAATATGCAAAAAAGTTGGTTACCCCAGCACACTCGACAATCTCATTGATTATATCTTATAGAATTAAAAAAAAACAGATAAAGCAGGAAATAATTTACAAGATGCACTAAATAACGAAAAAAATACAAAACACACATACACGTGACATACAGCCCAAATTAAGTTGCAGTTATTCAACATTAAAGGGAAAGCATGATTACTTATCTAGATATGCGTATATTCTAAAAATAGTGAAGTTTGATATTAGTAACATCATATTTCTTGTAAATAGACACTAGATTGATGAGGAGAACTAATTCTGCATATATACATATCGTAATTCTTGAGAAGTTCATATAAGACCGCTTTTACAAAAACAAAGATATCGTAAACTGGTCCATGCTAAAACTCGTCTCAGCTGTAAATAATTGACAATTTTTCACCAAGTGTTCCAAAAAATAAATAATCCTTAAACATAATCCTTGCATCCTGAAATGGATGACAAGCATGAAGGAGGAGCAGCTTAAAACAATCTTGTGACATAAGCTAATTGGTGACAAACTCTATAATCAGAGGCGCAGTATCATCATTTTTCTCGGCTTAATTGAGAAGTAAAAAAAAATGTTTATACACAAAAAAGAAATTTAGACGTTTTAGTTACAGACTTCACCAAAAATAAAAAATAAAAAATCTGAAACCTCAATAAAAACAGAGGAAGCAAGCAAAATTTATGTTTCAATTATTATTTTCTCCGTTTGTGCCTTAAAGGGCATTAATAAACAAGCACAATGTGGACGTTGTGATACTTAATTCGATTAAGAATTCAGAACAAGATTTTCCCTCACTGCAACCAAATTTACAATGAACAATCACAACGAAATTTATTTTTTACTCTGAAGATATTTCGTAGCTCGCTAGGATCGCAAGCGATGACATTGAAGCATTAGTAAAACAATGAAATGCGTTCATGATAAGGTGTACACATTTTTATTTCTTTTCGAGATTTTCAATGCAAAAAAACGAGCAGTTTTTACAAATAAGTTTTGTCACATTTATTGTTTTGTGTAATTAAATAAGTTTAATCTTACGAATGATCAAATCACTAGGTGTTCTGACCTATGTAATGGAATCATGTTAGAATGCTATATTTCTCTCTCTCTCTCTCGATCGTACTTCTAGCATGAGTTACAAATTATATGCAATAACTTTCGCCCAGCTAAAGCTTCTCTCTCCGCCGCTTTGGCAGTATGCTTCTTAAGCATTAATTTCTATATCTTTCATTTCTTTAACAGTAATCGAAAATATTATTTTTTTTTAAAATTTTGAGAATTTGTGTTTCAAATCCGTTCTTCAACTGATGGAATAGAAAAGAGAAAAAGTTTCTAAAAATGTAAGGGATTATTAGAACGATATACTTTAATTCGTTTTTAACTAAATGCATAACAGTATACCACAATAATTAAAATATTCCAATGTGAAAAATATTCATTCCCTCAATATATCCCCTTATTCATAATTCCCTTCAAGATTTCGAAACACTATAGTAAAAAAATTATGACGAATACAGCAAGTAAGAGTATTTGAAAGAATACAGAAACGATTCAAGTTTTGTTTGCATAACATACAAGTGTTCTATGTGTGAAGCATTGGTTACACGGCTTACATCAACACGATAGCCCAGTTCCTACCACGCTCTATTCAGCATGTCACAGTTAATGTTTTTAACAGCTCGTGTTATCCTTTCATGCAGTTATGCTACCTCACGCGGCAATGGGCTGGCAAATGATAACACATGCTGTCAATAACATTGACAATACCGTATTGAGTCGAGTGGGGCAGTAATTGGATTATTGCACTGATGTACCATGTAACCTAGGTTTCACACATGTAACACCTGTAAATTATGTAAATAAAACTTAAATTGTTTCTGTATTAGTCTTTTTCCCCCTCCTATAGCGTTTCGAAATCCTGAAGGGAATTATGAATAACTCAGTATTTGGCAATTTCATATAACTTCATTTTCAGTTGAAAACAAGCAATATAAAAAAAAAATTAAGTCAATTCCTACTTAGGTCAACAAAGAAAATTTTTATTTTAGTTACTTTTTATTAGATAATTACAATTAATATAAATATGTATATATATATATATATATATATATATGACAGAATCACAATATTAAGTGGCAAAACCCCTTTAAAATTAACATTAAAATTTTTTTAACCACATTAAATTTGTAATTACATTTTTTAATAACAGTTTAAAAAATTGGTGAGAATTTATCTTAAAAACAGTGTAAAAGGAATGTTGACGTCTAACTAGCATACGATTATTCAGGTTAAGTTAGATCTTCATCGCAAATTTAACAAAAGCTGTTTTATCCAATGGTGCTGCCATCTAGAGGAAAAATATCGACTGAAATATATCTCTTAAACTATAATTAATTAATTAAATTAAATTAATAAATTAATATTTGAAAAAAACTGTATTAACATCAAGTATACACTACAAGTTTTAAAAAAATGTATTGGAACTTGAGTGGATGAATAAAAAGTAATTTACTAACGATTGAAAGTTTGAACAAGATATATATATAAATGTATAAGGAGAGCACGAACTAATAGTAGGAATTGAAAAAAAAATTGTCTCATTATCATCATTTATTATATTTTTTTCAAAACACCAAAACAAACATAAGTTCTTTATGATTTAATTTCTAAATCTACTTAACCCTTTATTTGCCCTCATACGGAAAACGACTCCTTAATCAATAGACTGTAGGAAGATAGAAACTCAAAGTAGGTTGTTCTGGGAATAAATCCTTCGTATAAAAAATAGAGTGCTCTTAGACGATCACTTTCTGCTTCTTAGCTTTCCCATCCAGGTGTACATAAATTCTTTTCTGAAGAACAGAATTTTCTCGTAAAATGCTTGAATCATAACCCGTGAAATGAATAATCGATCGACTCGGCGCACAGGAGATTTATGCTTAATTACTTTATCATTAGGATCAATGTCAGAGGGTGCTTTGGATGTCTCAACACAACAGAGGACGCTCATCTGAAACACAAGTCGCAGGGATCTTTGAGGCTGTCAGCCAGCAAGGATGAAATGTAAGTCAGGATAAGGAGAGAACTCGAACAAGTGAAGAAATAGACAGAATAAAAGGATATAACTAAGTAAAGGGACGAAACCTAATTTATACGACACACAAGAGGAAAATATTTCAATGCAATAGATAGAGAATTCTTACAGTTTTCCCATTTCTAAGTAATTGGTCTATTTTAACATCTGAGAAAAAAAGTTACTCTAATTTGTATATAACTTTTTAAATATAGTTAGCTCGCTTGGACGTGATAATTTTAAATATAAAAAATAAATAAGATTAAAAATTATATATGAAATTTATCATTTTATATAGTAAAATCCATGTTGAAAATGTATGATGATGAAAATATGGTAGAGTAATTGATTTTATTATTATTATTTGCATTACATGATTTAATTACATATACATGAGTATAACAAAAAAAAATATTAAAAACAGAAGTATAGTAATTTAATTGTCGATTAATCAGTCAGGAGTTAATGATATATTCTCAATTATTATATAATGGGAATCGATTTTGCATGAAATTTCTAATAAATGTTCAAATTATTATAAAGGATTAATGGTTATGTGTAAAATATGAGTTATTTATGGAAAATATTAACCATTTTTTTATTGCGAAATCTTGTTTAAAAAAATGTTGTAAATAATTTTTAATTTCATCCATAAGAGATAATACTCTTAAACACACAGCTGATAAACTATTAAATAAAAATTTTGAACATGGGTGCCAAATATGCTGTCCTTTGCCTGGAGTAAAATTTTACAGAAGGTTATAATTTTTTAATTTTTGAAATATTTTCACTGTAGTCAATATATTTCGGTTCACTTTTAAATAATATTATAATAGTATTTTCCTAATGTGTGTCAGTTAAAATTAAAAAATTTGTACGATATATATATATATATATATATATATATATATATATATATATATATATATATATATATTGATATTTTTATAATTAAGATTTACTTAAATATGCTTTCTACATTCTTGTTGTTCTAACTGATATCATTAGAATCTGCAATGAGTTATACCTTCTCTGACTGGTGCTTCTACCGTCCAAGGTTTAAAAAGCTGCACAATTAGCATACAAAATAGTAATATCTTTTTAAAATCCCATTTTAAATACATTTTGCTAAAAGTGATTCTTAATAATTATTTTTAAAGATTTTATAAAATAAGAAATATCCTCTTGGGGTTTATCAGTTTCTAAACATTTTAAACTCCTGTTCATACTGAATTCTTCATGTGTTCACTTTTTAAAAATATAATGTTTTATAAAATGCAGTCTACAAAAATTACAGAATTACTCAATTCGAAGCCTTTAAAACGTTTTAACTGGTAAATTGTTCAACTCTTAAATCATTCAACTCAAGCACGTTTTACTCATTTTTTGATTACTTATGAACAGGATTCAAACTCTTCAAACTCTGGACAGCTTTAAAATTCATCCATAAATAAAATTGATTGTTAAAGAAAACATGTAACGGTGTTTTTTTTTGTTGTTGTTGTTAAAGCCTACATCAATCTAGTTGCCAGTAATCATATTCAGTGAAAAAAGAAAACTCAGAATTGTTTGTAAGAAATTACAGTTACGAAACAGGCTCTCAAGAAATAAAAAATTGTGCAGCTTTTATTAATGTTTAAAGGTGAAATAGGTTTTCGGTTAGCTCTTGTTATGTATAGTCATTTTTCCTTTCAAAAAATTGGAGTTTCGGCCTTAATTGATTACATGCAGTTACGCAATATGAAAAAAAGTACAGCATAAAATATTCTGCAGTGAAAAAAAAATTGCATCCATTTTTCAATTATCCCTATTAGCTCACACTCTCTATATATTAATTTATTTATTTTGGTGGAATTTTCAATCGTTAATGAAATACATTTTAAAGCACTCAATTGAGCTGAAATTTTACATACATGATTATTTTGGATGACAATTTAATAATTTTTTAATAATGATTAATAAGAATTAATTAATTAAAACTAATTAGTTAAAGAATTACAAATAAAGCCATCTTGGCATCATTTTTGGCGACTTGTGTCAAAACTTGAAAAGGTTTTTTTCTCACGTTTTAAAGCATTCGGTTGAACTGAAATGTTATATACACGATTGTTTTGGATGGCAATACTATACTTTAATGACAATTAATAAAAAATAATTACCACTTAATGTTGTGATTCTGTCATATGTATATACATACTTATATTATAATTGTAACTATTTAATAAAAAGTAGCTAAAATCAAATATTTCTTTGTTGATCTAAGTAGGAATTCACTTAATTTTTTTTTATATTACTTGTGTGTGTGTGTGTGTGTTTGTTTATGTTAACGATTCAACTCTTTCTCCAATGAGTTCAATTAATTATTTTATAACGAGTAATTTTATTTCAGATGTTTATATTTTAAGTGCTATGCATGAATTGCAATTTAAAATTATCAGTCTTTAAAAATGAAAGATTACGTACGAAAAAAAATTATATCAACCCTTATATTTCTCATAACGATTCTAAAAAGCTCCAGAAACATCGGAACAATTCAAAAATAGAGATATTATGAAGGAAACAAAGAAAAACTTACAAAACTAAAACAGAGATATTTACTATATTTCATGTGTTCATATAATAATATATTTTATCTATCACGAATAATATATCACGACTGTACGAAAAATATGATAAGAGATGATTAAAATAGAATTTTAAAGCAGTAAATCTACCTTTAAATTCTAAAAATGTACCCTTAAAACAAGTAATATAAAAAAACAAAGTCAATTCCTACTAAGGTCAATAAAGAAAAATTTTATTTTAGTTAATCAAATTTAATTAATGAATTAATATTTGGAAAAAAAAGTATTAACATCAAGTATCATCCACTAAAAGTTATAAAAATATATTTGAACTTGAGCGGCACCATCTGTTGCAGCTAAATCTAACTTCGTCAGAAATAAAGCAGAATAAATATAAATTAAAAAATAAAATTTAATTAATGAATTTATATTTGAAAAAACTGTATAAATATCAAGTGTCATCCACTACAAGTTTTAAAAAATGTATTTGAACTTGAGTGGATGAATAAAAAGTATTTTATTAACGATTGAAAATTTGAATGATATATATATATATATATATACTACTGTTTGTGTAAAAAATGCAACACCATGAAGGGATCATCAGAAATAAATGAACTTTGCAGCCAATATCAATCATAGGATGTTACGTAAAATAGTAAAGTTTCAGGGCCACCGCCCATGCATGGCGTGCGCAGCGCCCTCTGAACTGATGTTGAAAGCGTATAAAAAGAGGACTGTAGCAGGACGTTGAAAATAGTTAATGATTATTTGTTAGTGGCGAACGTTTAGTGGGACCTAAGTATGCCTCCACGACGAAATAAGGAGAAATTCCAACAACCTACGAATTTTGAAAGGGGGAAGATTATCAGCCTTCGAGAAGGAGGATTTTCCTATCGCGCAATAGGAGCTCGTGTACAACGGGACAGTTCCACAGTGATGCGAATTTGGAAGCAGTGGATCGACGAGTACCGAACAACTCGAAAAACTGGCAGTGGACGATGGAAGGTGACGTCAGTGCGCGACGATCGACACCTGCTCCGCATGACGGTGAATGAGAGTACAACTTCCTCCAGGGAGTTGGCAGCACATTGGTCTACTGCTACAGGTGTACTAATGTCGGCTTCGTCAATTCCTTGACGTCTGCTGCACCGTGGATTGCGTGCAAGGGTGCCTGTTTACAGAATCCCTCTCGCAGCAAACCTTCGACGGCTGCATCTGCAATGGGCTCATGAGCACAGAGCCTGGCAAGCTGATTAGCACCAAGTTGTCTTTTCAGATGAATCAAGCTTCAATTTGTAGGACTATGATGGCCACATTCGTGTTAGACGCTATGCCGGTAACGCTGCCTTCCAAAGTGTGTTATCGAATGACATAGTAGCCTAACAACCGGAGTTAGGGTTTGGGGTGCGATTTCATATCATAAACAATCCAATTTGCTACGAATTGAGGGTAATCTCAATAACAACAGGTACGTCCTTGAAGTGCTACAGTCCGAAGTCGTTCCCTTCCTCCATGACATCCCTGGAGCTATCTTTCATCAGGATAATGCACGCTCACGTGCTGCAAAGACTGTTCGAGACTTCTATTCAGCCCAACGCATGCAACTTCTTCCTTGGCCTGCTTATTCGCCGGATATGTCGCCTTTTGAGCATGTGTTAGATTTGATTGATCGGCGTCTCGCTCGTGATCCGTTTCCTGCAGCTTCAAGAGAAGAACTTTTGCTACGCATACAAGCAATATAAAATTCTTTTCCACAAGCAGACATTCAAAATCTGTTTGACTCCATGCCCCGTCGTATTGCAGCGCGTGGTGGCTACACAAAATACTGATTTTGAACACATAATATTGTTTTTTTGCTTTGAAAATTTCGTCTTTTTTTTTTTTTTTTTTTTGTTCTAATACAAGTCGTTTGTGCATGAAATTTCATTTAATTCGGATTATTCCTTCATGATGTTGCATTTTTACAAACAGCAGTATATATATATATATATATATATATATATATATATATATATATATATATATATATATATATATATATATATATATATATATATATATATATATATATATATATATATATATATATATATATATATATATATATATATTTATATATATATATATATATATATATATATATATATATATATATATATATATATATATATATATATATATAAGGAGAGTGTGAACTAATAGTACAAATATTGAATGAATTGAAGAAACAAATATGCTTCCATGTATCATAGGGAAGAAAAATAATATCTCAGTTAAGGTTGTTTATGTTTGGATATACTGAGGTCGGCATTATGAGATTCATTCTTCTTATCAACAATAAATAGTATTCAATATACTTGAGTAAAGAGCTATGCCAGTAACTGAATAGCTTCTCACCTTAGTAACCTTGGGACTCTCCAGACTCATTTTTTCCCCGACCTTCTTCATTTATTATGTAGAAGATCGTGGCATCACGCATAACCAACCAGTCTCGCATCATAAATACACTGGCCTCAAAAGTTAAGGTACAACATGTTTTTCGAAGCTCACCATAAAAAAAATGGCAGTAACAATAAAATGCATAGTTTACATGAATGATAATAACGAACTTTAAAAACATTAATGCAAAAACGATTGCTACCACTGTTATTTTATAGAAAAGAACGTATATTTATGAGTGAGAGAAAAATATGCAAATACCAAGCTTTTTGTACTTTTGTGTGTAAGTTGTGTTGATTTTCAACAGTTGTTGGCAGTTTCGGTGACAATAGTCAATAGAGTTTAGAAAATGTCTCAGAGACGTCGTTTACCCAATTCGTTAAGGTGGTGGGCAGTTGGATGGATGGAAATGGGATTGTCGCAGGCTGATGCTGCTAGACGTCTCAATGTGTCTCGTAGTGTTGTTCAGCGACTTTGGGATCAATACCAATCCGAAGATTCTGTGTCCAGAAGACCTGTTCCAGGCCGACCACGAGCTACAACACCTGCAGAAGACCGTTTTCTAGCTCTTTCGGCACGGAGAAGAACCACTACTGTGCCGCAGCTGGTTGCAGACCACTTTCAAGCATCAGGAAGAAGAATCTCCGCTACTACGGTGAGAAATCATCTTCACAATGCAGGTCTGTATGCAAGAAGACCAGCTGTGCGCGTTCCCCTCAACGGACGACAGCGAAGGAACCGCTTATGCTGGGCAAGAGAACATGTTTCTTGGACGCAGCAACAATGGGCTTCTGTGCTGTTCACAGACGAGTCCAGATTTACAATGGAGAGTGATTCAGGGCGTCTACTGATCTGGAGGGAACAGCGCACTAGATACCATCAATCCAACACTGTTGAAAGACACAGTTATAGAGGTGGTGGAATCCTGGTTTGGGCAGGGATCTCGCTCGGTGGCAACACTGACCTGCATGTGTTCCATGGAGGAACCGTAACTGGTCTTAGATATCGGGATGAGATCCTTGATCCATATGTCCGCCCATATGCTGCTACTATTGGTAAAGACTTCATTCTGATGGATGATAATGCACGACCTCACCGAGCTCGGATTGTTGAGGAGTATCTGGAGGATCACGGTTTGGAACGAATGGAATGGCCAGCTCGATCTCCAGACCTGAATCCGATAGAACATCTTTGGGACTATCTTGGCAGAGAGGTTGCTGCTTTAAATCCTCCTCCAAGGTCGTTACATGAGCTGAAACAAGGCTTACTCTGTGTCTGGTCTTCGCTTCCTATTCCGGTGTCCGACAACTTAATAAACAGCATGGGAAATCGATGCCGCCAATGCATTCAAGTTAGGGGTGGACACATTCCTTATTAGAACCCATTTTTGTATTGTTTGTATGCCATTTTACCACATAACACTGTGATGTGCTGTTTTCTCCAAGAATGGACTTTTCCGCAGAGATTGCTTTTTTTGTTATAAATCGTTTTTGCAATACACTTATACAAATTTCTATGACGCATTCAATAAAAACCTATTTAATGCACATATCCTCCAAATTTTTTGTTTCTACATTCATTCATTTGCAAATTAGATACAAAAACCCGGTTGTACCTTAACTTTTTGAGGCCAGTGTAGATAAAAGTATTTTTGTTAGAAGAATCTTTATTGCTTAGAAATAAAAGAACCATAACCTTATTTTTTTCATTCTTAAAACACAGAGAAAATGCATGTAAATTAAATTCTAAGCTGTGATAATTGGTAACCGCAAACGGTGGATAAAGTACTCTGCTTTGTGAAGCAAATTTTTAACGCGTTTAAGTAAAGAACTATTCGAATTTATTTCTAAAAAAAAAAAAAAAAAGGAAGAAAGAAAAAAGAAATGCTGTTGAAGAGATTAGGTAAGGGTGGGAGGGGGTAAATCAGTAAAATTTAAAGCAGAGTGGGGGAGAGAAAAAAAGTTCCCGCGCGTTCAGAGTGAAAATTAACGAGTTAGAAGTGTTTCATAAGTCGTCTCAACAAAAAAAGGAGGTAAAAAAAGATTTGAGTGAAAAATTTGGTCAACGCACTTTATAAAAGAACAAGTGAAAAAAAGAAAAGAAAAATTCTCGGAAAAATAGATGCGTTCTCTGAGAATGTTGCGAAGCTAGAACGGGGGAGTGTATAGATGGGAAGTTGGAAAGATAAATAGCTTGTACCTTAAGATTTCACGGTAAGAGAAAAAAGCAGCTTAAAGTGAATAACGTTAAAAAAGAAAATCCTTCACTATGCGTGTAGGCGACTGCCATATACATATAAAGACTGATCGGCCTAAGTAAGTCTACGAATAATAACTGAATGCTGAAAAATTTCCCGCTATTTATTTATCTTGATTTTACACATATTTCGAAATATTTCGCTGCCTTTCCTTTTTTTTAAAAAAAGGTAAATTTTATGCAAGAAAAATAACTTGGAAGAATAATCATGTTTGAATCATGTGCGATAGTCTAATTTTCAAGTAGTTTCTCTCACACTTCGGCATTTAATCTTCTTTAAATAGTGAAAATCTGCATTTTATTTTCCATTACGTAATTGAAAGCCTTTTAAAGATAGCTTTTGAACACTCAAAAACGTTGAATCTCAATCCAACTAAAATGTTTTTTCCTTCGCTTTGGTTTGAGTGAAGATGTCCAGCAATTACGCTAAAAATAATCTGTGAAAAGTGTAAAGTTTGCTTTATTTTCCCACCGTTTGCACTTTCAAAGAAAGTTTGTAACTGCGAAGAAAGGTTTTTGAAAAACTTTATAAATGTCAATCATATTTATTTTTTTATCAATTATTTGTTTTGCTTATGTTAGGCTCGTTATTTTATTTATTTGTGCACAATGAATAGAAAATAATAAACATAGCTTATTCATTTCTTTTATTTTTAATTTTTATAAGAATTTTTTTGGAACTGTTTTTAATGGGTTTGAAAATTAATTCATAGTAGCAGCTTATTACTTTTCATACAATTTTAATGCTGTGAACTATTTTCCTGTCTCAATCCTGTAAAAATAAAATCTTACTTTATATGTCTTAAAAACATAGTAGTATAAATATTATTTTATAAAAGTAATCTAGATTTCTCTATTTTTTAAAGAACACTTACATTGCTCTCTCTTTCCATTTCAATAGATAATTCTTAAACTCACTCACATGCTCTATGAGATTCTTTTTTATTCAAATGAAGAAACGTTTGTGAGTATAAATTCTTATGACGATGCCATTAAACATTGATTGCGTACTAAAGAGTGTTTTTTTCCAGATATAGAAGTTTAAGTTGGCATTACTTTCCAAGATGGCGACCGATTTAACAGCTGTCAAGTGATTTATTCTCAGTTTGGTTTGGCAATTCATCAAAACGATCATCAATCAAGGCGTAGATTCGTCGAATGGGCCCAAAACGAGATTGCCGTTGTTCCCGATTTTCATAAGCGAATTTTGTTTAGCGATGAAGCGCACTTCTGGTTGAATGGCTTCGTCAACAAACAAAACTGCCGCATTTGGAGTGAAGTTAATCCACAAGTATATGTCGAAACACCGTTACATCCAGAAAAACCGACGGTTTGCCGCTTTATGGGCTGGTGGAATCATTGGTCCGTACTTCTTCAAAAACGATGAAGGCCACAACGTTACAGTCAATGGTGATCGGTATAGAGCCATGATTACTAACTTTTTCATTCCTGAATTGAACAATCATGATGTCCAGGAGCTGTGGTTCCAACAAGACGGCGCAACATGTCACACAGCTCGTGCCACAATCGATTTATTGAAAGACACGTTTGGTGACCGCCTAATTTCACGTTTTGGACCTGTGAATTGGCCTCCAAGATCTGGTGATTTAACACCGCTAGACTATTTTTTTGGGACTATGTAAAGTCATTGGTCTATGCGGATAAGCCACAAACGCTTGACCATTTGGAAGACAACATTCGCCGTGTTATTGCCGATATACGGCCACAAATGTTGGAAAAAGTCATCGGAAATTGGACGTCCACTTTGGACTACATCCGAGCCAGCCGTGGCAGTCCTATGCCAGAAATCATATTTAAAATGTAATGCCACAAGATTATCTTTCGAATAAAAAAAAATTCATGTCAATCGAATAATACATCGTTGTTTTATTGCAACTTAAAGATCTATACCTCTAAAAAAAATACCCTTTACTTTATTTTCCGTGTTCTAGGTACTTCATCAAACACGCTTATTCGTTTTAAAGTTGTTTATTTATTGAAAACAACTAAATTGTTATTTATGGAAAACAAATATTTTCATAAACCTCTATGAATAAAACGCACACTTTCTTTTAGAATGCATCTTTAAAACTCGAGACATTTAAATAAAAAATAATTTTTCACATTAGCATATCAAGTCAAAAGTTTATATGGTATTCGATGATGAAAAATTTTGAAGGTTTATTGAACACAGGAATTAAAGATTGTATTAAAACAGAAAAAAATACGATCTTATAATAAATCTTCCCTATACACAGAAATATCCATCGCTTCTCATATATCTCCGTAGAATTTTTAAATATGCTGTAAATTAAATGTTCACATTTGAAATTAAATGTGCTGTAAATTAAATGTTCACAGGAAACTAAATATGCTATAAATAAATGGTCACCGTAAATTTAATTTTTACAACTAATTTAATTTTTATTGTAAGTTAAATGTAGATTCCTGCTGCAATTTATATGGTAATAAAACTAGAATACGTGATACAGATATTGAAATTTTTTTTCTTATCCATGAAAGTTTTCTGACTGGAATAGACTGCAATATTTCTACCCTAAATGAGAGTAAGACCTAAAAAAAAGCATAAATTTTACGATTAAATTGTTTGATTCAAGAAGAATTCAGACAAAATTTTTTACTCACAATTTTCAAAGTATGGACTTAATCCCCCTCCCTATCATTTTAATGGTCTCATTCCCTTAATCAATAGAGTGAAGTCAATGATTCTTCAAACCGTCCCAAACATCGTTGCGGTATTTCTTGTCGCCTTTTCTTCTGAAGCATTCCTTTGAATGGTAAGGCAAACTGTACTTGGAAGACAATGGTCCAATGGGAAAGGGGAGAGAAAGGTCAACTATAGGGTGAGATTCTATCCCAATCAATATCTCTTCTTTTGGAGGGATTTGGAAGGAGTTTAGCCATCCCTCCCAACTTCTTCGGTTGGCAGACTGTCGAAGAAGCATCGGATCACGCTCTCTTGCAATCGATTGGAGTTTCAACTGTTTCCTTTTAAATACATTCTCATGAAAGAAACAGGGGGATCATTTCTAAAAAAGAAAAAAATGCAACGCTTTTCGAAAGGGCGTGAAGCAGAAATTCTGGGAGTGAAACCAGTTTTGATAAGAAACAGAAAAGAGTACCTTGTTAAAAGAGGGTGAAATGAACAATGACCTGAGTTTCTTAAAGAGACGAACACTGACAAATAATAGGAACAAAAAAAAGTCGCCTATTTTGACCTTTTATCACGAGCAATGAATGCCTTAAGGTATCCGACTACGTTCGGAACCGTGATTTTAAAAAAGCGCATAAATGGATAAAATTTTCATATTTAGTGTCACTTAGACTAGAATACATGTATAAAATTGTTTTAAGGACATTTTGACAAAAAAATTGTTTAAATACAATATTTCGGCAAAAAATTAACTTAGAATAACCTTTTTTTCAAAATTTTCACCTTTTGTGAAAAATGGTTCTATTATAATAATATTTTGCCTGTATATAGCTCAGACCTCTGTACAGATGCTCAACTATGATTTTTGAAAAATTCACATTATTTTCATAGTTACAACCCATTGAAATAGTTATCGACGTTTTTTTCTTAAAATTTCTCCCCTCTGTTGTTGTAAAACATAGATATACCCACTTCTAAGTTATATATTTCAAAAATTCTAGTTGAGCCTCTGTACAGAGGTCTGAGCTATATACAGGCAAAATATTATTATAATAGAATCATTTTTCCCAAAAGGAGAATATTTTAAAAATGGGTCATTCTATGTTCATTTTTTGTCAAAATATTGTACTTAAATAATTTTTTATTATAATACTATTCTTAAAACAATTTTATATACATTTTCTAATCTAAGTGATACTAAATACCATAAATATTATCCATTTATACGCTTTTACAAAATTGGGGTTCCGAACGTAGTCGGATACCTTAAAATGTATTTTCAAAAAATACCAGTGACCATATGCATTACTATTGATAACTGGCATAAATGAGTGGTATTCTTTTCACGTGGTTGAATTCTTAAATTACTGGTAAGATCCTATATGCGGAAATTAAACAAATAAAGATCCTCAAGTTACATAAGTAGTAAAATATTTTCAAAATTAATTTTAAAGAAAAATGTTTATTAAATTCTGGAAGATTTACTTGAATCTAGCATTTTAATACATAATTTCATTACGAGAAAGCAGTGTATGTATAAAAATAGGGCCCTATTATACTTATGATTCACAGCGGAATGGATAAAAAAATTACTAACTGAAAAAATAACTGGATAAAAAAATTCTTTTTTAAAATTTATTTTTTCAGAATAGCAGTTTTCAAAAAATACATCAAGCCCTACTTATTTAGACATTTAATGGAATTGTGCACGCAATTTGAAACTATCAGTGTCCCGATTCATGCATGAAAGATGGGTAAAGGAATATATACAGAGAGAAAGAAAGAAAACCAGAAAAGAAAAACTAAAACAGAATTTCTTTCGTGACCTTCTATAGATTTGATAGAGATAAGATTAGTAGCAATGAAAACATCGGCAATAAAAATTTTATGCACTACATTTTATGAATTTTAAAAATTTATCTTTTTAAATTTTTTTTATTTAACAATTGTCTGTACTTAAACATTGTAATATAAAATTAAAACTACTTCACATATATTTTCAAAAATTAACTAATAATTTCCTATAAACTATTATAAAGTACTTAATTCTCAGAAACTCCATTGATAACTCACTGTAATTTAACAATAGAAATAAATTTAACTAACTTTAAAAAAGTCATATGTCATTTAGGATAAACAAAAGATAGGAATACGTTTTTTAAAATGTTTTTTTTTGCAAAGTCGATACAAATGATCAAACAGAATTAAACCAAATAAAATATTACTACATAGCTCCAATCTAGGGATATAATTACTATTATTGTAGCACTAATGATATACTTATTTTTCTTAAGTTAATAAAATGCACGATTGAGTTCAAACACCGATTTAAATACTTTCTTGTAATAATCTCAGAGATTATTTTCTTGTCTTCTTGCAAAGAAAGATATATGATACATGATGAGATCGAAAGAAATAAGATATTAAGTAGCTTTTAATACACTTTTCCGAAATAGATTAAAAAAGTGGTTGAATGATCTTTGGAGGCAACATTCTAGATACAGCAAGGAAACCAATGCACCCGACCTTTTTGTCTGAGACTGTCAGTGGTGATGGAAATTTGTTACAGTCCTTTTTCCAAGCTGTCCGTTGTTTGAAACGAATGCTCACCATCAACTTCGCTGAGTTGCTGCTATGAACAGAGGTCAAACTGAGAATTTTCATTTCAAAGAGAGGAAACTCTTTTCCTGAAGTCTGGCAAAAGTCCAAAAACATTAAATTTGCCCCTTCAGATAAAATAAAAAGAAAGCCATTCTGAAAGTTGGAAAAGAATAGGACCTACGAAGAGGATAACAGGCAATAGATTACAAAGATGGAGAAAGGACGTACAAATTTCTCAGTTCTAAATAACAGCAAATGTCTTAATTTTCAGAACGTATATATAATCTTCAATTGTTTTTAAATGCCTCTGACTTGGGTACATGCATCTATTTTCGAAATGATAAATAGAAAGGATGGCAGTGTTAACGGAAAGATGATATGAATATTCTTTATTTGGTTGGCTAGATTTATTTTTACCAATAAATTATTTAAGTGACATATTCAGTTTTACAGATCTAAATCATCTTCAGTATGATTTAAAGGTTTGTAAGTGCATCTGATTAAAGTTTCCAACTCTTTTTCAGTTTGTACCCCCTCACTATAAATAATTACGTATACCAAAATACTTAACATAATTCTGAAATCTATTAATCTTGTAGTGCTTAGGAAATCAGGGACATTGAATGCAAAGATATTAGACCAACTTTTTTCTCACTTGATTTTTTGTGTATATATTTACTGGTTATATGTGTTTTTAGGAAAAAGGAACTGAAAAACATGCCGTCATATTTAAGTTTATTGTTACATATTATCAAACGCTAAATGAAATAACATGAACAACTCAACATTCGATTTAATCACGACGTATATCAAAAGAATGACTCTACTGTGTGTTTCCGTACTACTAGTGTTACATTAAAGTTGTAAGTATACCGTTTTAGCAATAAAATTAATGTCTTCTTTTTCTAATTTTAATGTTTATATTATTGTCTGTTTTACTTATTTTATCTTTATTTTAATTTTATATTCTTCTTACTTTGTTACTTTATCTATTAAAAGACCGAACTCAAAAGACTCTTTTTTTCAGAATAGATTACAAAATGAAGGTATTTAGAGAAACATTTTCATAATAATAAAAAATTCTAAGATAACAAGTAAAAGTAACGTTTTTTTCTTAAATCAGAACATTTTTTTCTAAGATGCATGATTTTTATAAGTCTCTAACACACGCAAAGTTAGATCTTGATAGACAAGATAGTCCATATATACTTCAACAGTCGATCAGAAATTTAACATAAAAACAAGTTATTATAAGTTGTAAAATAATGAAATACGTGATTACTCTTTTTAAGAGAATATTAAAAATATTTTTCTCTCTTTAAAGAGCATATAATTTTAAAAAAGGATAACAACAATCGCTGTATTAGCTTCATAGCAATTTCGTCACTCTTTAAGATCTTACGAATATTTTATAGTAATTCTTGTTCAATGTAGTACATATAAGAAATATATATTATTACAATTAACGTCGGACCAACCCCCCATTGTACAAATTATACAACTGTTCATACTCATTGATCAAATTTAATTCATATCTAGACGTTTAATACGTTAATAATTACTTTGTTTTATTTATGTATGAAAAAAATTGTGATATTCGCAAGTAACGCCGTCCCTTGCATTTTAATGGAGAGTTTCAATGGAAACTTGGCGATACAGCCAAGTTGGCATCATTTACGGCAGCCAAATTTGGCTACTTGGTGACCATTTATGGTAACCTAAATAAATTTGTTACATCATCCCGAGAAATTGTTTTCATAGATAGAGAGAAAAGATAAGCATTTAAAAAAAATAAAATAAAACAGAAAAGTATTTGGAAGCAATTGTTAAAATATTTGGACACTGTTCTCTATATTATTCGAATGTTTTCGCTAACTCATATAATAATGATAATTCTATCTCTTAACATCATTGCCTATTTGAAAAATGAATTATACGAATATCAACGCAATTTATGAGTTTCCAGTAATAAATCGAATCGAGTCTTTATAATAATGTATGTGTCAAAAAATGCAACACATTTATGACCCCTTAAAAATTTTATGAGCGTTATAGCGAAATACCTCAAGAAATAAGATTGAATTTATTGAAAATGTAATTTCATAGAAAAGTATCGACAAAATCTCCTTTTGAGTTATTTCGAAATATATAGATACTCACTTCTCAGAGTCGCAAGTAAAGTATAAGAAAAATTATCCGCTACCGAAACAATATTTGTAAAACTCTAGCTTTAGAAACTTTGTTTTAAGTGAAGAAAATAATCGTAGGAAACTCTGAGGGAAAAATATTTTAATAAGAGGATATAGGAATAACAGCAGTTAAATGTGATGGAAAGGAGAGAAATTTAGTTCTCTTCCATTTTTCAATTTTGATTTCCTAATATTTCAAACTTGAGATGAGAAATGCGAGAGATTTTTCCTTGGCTTCAATGATAACTAATAATAATAAGAATTTTTGTGTAAGTAATTGCTGTACCACGAATTCCTTAATAATTCTGTGCTTTTTCTCCCCGAGATTTACTTAGAATTTGCATGAGGAAATTTTTTTTATCTAATTTTCTATATGTAAAAAACTGCTTTTAGAACATTTGTAAAGCTCTCTAGAATTGCATAATTTTCTCATACACTTTCAACCTTTTTACAAACCTTGATGTTATGTTTTATTACATTAAAGAACAAAATTGTTTTTATAAATTTATGTTTCGTGTACTACATGAAAAAACAACTGCGCGCTTGATGATCAGTTTTTGTCTTGATTGTTTTTGAATAGTTGTTAAATTAAATTATTCAACTTTACATATATAAAAATACATATTATTATTAACTTTTAAAAGAAATTCCGAATTTTTGATAACAAAATATGCAGTAACCAGATACTCCAAGTGTGATTTCTCAAAAGGAAGGAAATTAAAATTGGGTCAATAAAAAAATATTAGATGTATATTTCCCCTTTAACAACTGATCGAAAACCCAGGTTCGTAAAAGTAATGAATTCATTTTTTATAACAACGGTTCTAAAACTTTCCCGCAGCAACTCTTTAAGTATCAAACTGACATCGCGGACCCCAAGATTTTGAATACCCCTCCCTGGATGTAACGGTCATCTTATTGGCACGCTAAGAATTCAGTTACTAATCTTCACACATGTGTTTCTACTATTTCTCGAAAATATTGCGTAGTTGTTGTTTTCTGATGCCACGTGTCTGACGTAGTCAGATCGAGGCCCACGAAATTCATCGTGGCATGGGCAAGAGGTACGCCTGTTGTTGGCCTTGAGCACCATACAGGTGACAGTGCGATTTTAGCTCGGCGAAATTCCCCGAAGGGACGATAGATGGCGACACCACCTCTATCTCCACCTCCACAATTTCTGCATGAAACTGAAGGGGAGGGAAATATTCTCCAGTCCCTGCGCTCGTGAATAAGCCCACAAGACTACGGACCCACTGATTTAACGAGCACGTACTCCGTGTGTACTCGGTGGGTGTTTGGTGGTATCGGGCATCGAACCCAGGCCTTCCGGTCTGGAGTCCGATGCTCTAACCACTAGGCTACCCACGGCCTACCCACTACCTACGTAGTTGTAATGTCTTTGTAGCTGCGCAGACAATAATCTGAATGGTACGATTTATGCAAAAAATTTTAATTTAAGGATTTTCAAAATTTTTTTGGTTGCCTCCTATGTGTGTATACTATGTAAAACAGATTTTGTGCTCAAAATTTCATAAAAAGCTTGCCATTTACTTTATTAAGGGAAAAAAATGTTAAGGGATTTTAAAATGCTACTCCTCTTACAAAAATTTACGTACACGCATAAAATTTGATTTTCAAGTACGTCACACTAGGTATAACAAAATTAGGTATAGGTTTTGCGATAACATGATTGGTATTCGCACAATACTTCTTTTTATGAATGATTATTGAAAATTTTTTAAAAAGATGTATAAATTCTGAGTTCAATTATTTTTAAAAAAATAAGTATTGGTTTGACACAATTGACTAACTTTTGTTACATATACTAGTAGCAATAGGTAAAAAAATTCAAAGCATTAGATACAATAGAAAAATAGTTTTAGTATTTTAACTGAAGACAAACTAGAGTTATTATATTTTTCTGAGATAAGTCAGTTTAAAGTTTAGATTTGCCATAGGGATGTGAATAAAAGCGAACGTAAAAGCTATCATAATTCTGTGTTTTTTAAGTTTAGAGCTATCAAATTTTGTGAGGTTATAGAAAATAATGTAAAAAATAATTTAGGCTGAAAAAATTAGATTTGATTTTTTGATCGATTTTTGTCAATTGAATCGTACTGTTCCCCTTTAATATTCTTAAGTGAAATACATGTTCATAATAGAAATACATAAAAGATATTTTTCTATGGGGGCGATTTTGTGATCTATTCTAAGATGGAACATCTTTTAATTTTTCCACAAAGGCCTTTCAGAATCTAAAAAAGAAGGAAAGCTTAACATTAAATTTAGAGACCTTCGTGGAGGCCATAGAAAAGTACTGGGGACCCCCAATGATCCGCAAACCACAGTTTAAGAACCACTGGTTTATAATATATTTTAAGTTATTTAGGTTACTTTGATATCCATTCAACGTTCTGCATGTTTTTATCATGCGTGTATTTCTGCAAAAGAGATAATTTTTACTTTTTATTTCACAATTACAAATTAAGATGGAGTTTATGCTTCAGATAGATCTTGAATAGGTGTGATATTTCTTCCTGAAACATATTTTCCAAACTCTCTAATCATTATACCAACACCAAAAAGTCCAATTTTATTAAAGTAACCGGCTACTTTCAGAACTGTGATTTTAAAAAAGCTCATAAATGGATAATTTTCATGATATTTAGTGTCTTTCAGATTAGAATACATGTATAAAATGGTTTTAAGAACATTATGACAAAAAAAACTTATTTAAATACAATATTTTGGCAAAAAATTAACTTAGAATAATCTTTTTTCAAAACGTTCTCTTTTTATAAAAAATGCTTCTATAATAATATTTTGCTTATATAAAGCAGAGACTTTTCCGGAGAGTCTGAACTAGGATTTTTAAAAAATTCACATTATTTTCAGAGTTAATATCAATTGAAATAATTATCGGCATTTCTTTTCTTAAAATTTCTTCCCTCTGTTGTAGTAAAATATGGATAGATCCACTTCTAAGTTGTATATTTCAAAAATTCTAGTTCAGCTTTTGTACAGAGGTCTGAGCTATATTCAGGCGAAATATTATTATTATAGAAGCATTTTTCATAAAAGGAGAAAGTTTTGAAAACTGGTCATTCTATGTTCATTTTTTGTCAAAATATTATACTTAGATTTTTATAGTAATAATATTCCTAAAATAATTTTATATACGTTTTCTAATCTAAGTGTCACTAAATATAAATATTATCCGTTTATACCCTTTTGCGAATTCACGGTTCCGAACGTAGTAGGATACCTTAAGAAGGTTTGTAAGCAAAATTTCAGGGGGGAGGGAAATAATTTAAATCATATTTACGTGACAAATCATTTTTCAATAAGTGACACAATTCCAGTGGCGTAACGGGCACCCCCGCATCGCGGGGGGGACAGGGTTCTAAAGGGGCCCAAAGCCTGACTGACGCAAGTGCCTAACCTTTGTAAAATTCAACGTGGGGACCTCTAAAACCTGACTTTGCAGGGGGGCCCAAATGTTCTCCGTTACGCCACTGCACAATTTGGATGTGTTTCTTTAAAGGAAATTTTGTATTTATATTCCAAAAAACAGAGCAGAACGTGATGATTTCTAAATTCTTAGAAAAATAGATCACAAACATTTTTCTCAACAGTTTAAAAAATAATAACCCTTGTACCGGTATTAAATTTCGTCACTTACATTATACTTACAAAAACGAACACTAGATGTCTCTGTCACCGCAGTCAGAAACACGATTTTAAAGTATTGGAGGTAAATTTTGCCCAATTTTTTCCCCACAACAAATATTCATCACTTACAACGTGATAAACAAAGTTGCAATCATTCATGAAAACATTTGGTATTCAAATCTATGGATAAAAAATTTGCAAATAACACATTTTTTAAAATTATTTTTCCGAATAAATATCAAATGATTAGGCTTTTAACACACTCTCGCATATCAAACGTAAATAAGTTTTTTTCTCCTTCAAACTTTAAAAAAAAAAAAAAAACTTTTCTTCTCCCTTTCAAATTTTTAAAACCAAACTTGTTTTCTCTTTCAAACTTTTAAAACCAATCTACCCAATGTATTAAAAGTATAATATTTTTGCATTTATGACGAAAATATGTCGAAGGTTTAAATTTTTAATGCCGAAATGGAAATACTAAATGAAAACTTGCAAATATCTATTCAAATAGAAAAATATTGAGTTTCTACTGAAACGGTCATCTTTTTTAATTCGGTAACACTTCTTTTTATTTCTCCCGTTTAAGCGCTTTTTTCAAAAAAATCTGTTTTCATAAAATATGATCACAAATAATACTCCTCGATGAAAAGTGTAATTCATACGAAATGATTTTGCTAACTTCTAACTGAGAAAATTTTAATAAAAAAATAATAATAAAAAAACCGGACGATTTTGCTTTAGTTTTCAATGAAACGGCAGTTTGCATGAAACAGAATAAAAAGAAATTTGAATATAAATAAATTAATACATCAATTAATGTGGAATTTTAAAGTAAAATTGTGTTTTTGAAGAAACTGAGATATAATGTCAAGAAAATATAAAACAAATAACTAAATAAATTAGTAAAAAAGAAACAGATTGAATGTCCATATACCATTCCTACATTGCTTATATAGTACCACCTATAAGACCACACATGTATCAATATAAGACCACACGACAGAATTTTATAAATGAATAAGCTTTGTTTATGAGTGTGAGTGTCTGAATCATAAGATGCATATTTTAACAGTACGCATCATTTCATATATTTGTAAAAATAAATATGTTCTTTTATGATAAGTTTAAGTTATACTTTTACTACTGATTATAATTAATGAATTTCTAAATGAAGGATAATGGGAAACTCTTAATTATTGACAAAGGTTAAGGAAGTGTTCTTTTAAATAACAATTAAATGAGAAATTAACAAACCAAATTCAAGTCAAATCAATACATACCAAAAAAGTAACATTTTAATAATCGATAGTAATCCATTATATACATCACATCTAGATTCACATTCACCGAGTGACAAGAATGAAAACAAAATTACATCCTTATTGGTTTCAGTTTCTTTGTAATGATGCAGCATTTAGTAATTACTAAGAGCTATTACATACACAATACGCAACGGGGTGTCAGTGACGGATCTCCTTATTTTGATGAGATGCGTAATGGCTAAGGCGAAACGTGCCAGACGTTACCACGTGACTAGGACGACACGTGATGGATACTATCACGTGATGGATACTATCACGTGATGGTCACTGTCAAGTGAATGAGACGATATCTGAAGCGGTGTCTAACTCTTAAAAACGTTTTCATCAAGCAAATAAGAAGGTCCACCACATCATAACAATTGTAGATTATGTGATTTATGCATTTTTTAAGGGTTGTTCAACTCAGAAAGATTTGTTAACATGAAAAGTGTCTATAAAAAATGCATCGCATTTCATTTTCAAACTTTTCCTCAGTATTTGCAATAAATGTTTTAAAACATACACATATTAGAATTTAAGTTTACATTTTCTATCTGCAACGGTAACGAGTTTTATGTCCTTATTCTCAAAAATTCAATTAAATAGTAAATGATTGAGGTTTTGCTGTTCTTTTGATGATTGATAAATTTAGTATAACTATAGTATTATGTATCATTTTACTCATCCTTTTTCCTTTTAAGTTTTAACACAATATTTTTGTATTTCTTACTGTTAAGAAAAACTTCGCGTTGCGGTTTGTATTATAAATAAGTTTCTGTAAACCATTTTTAAAAAACAATTCGATGAGATTAACATTTTTTTTTAAAAAAAAGTATTAATGCTATTCAAAACATTCTTTAAAAATAAGTATTGTGAATGCGTAGTGTTTTCATCAGAAATTTATATTAAGAGACATTATCACCTGGATTACAAATCTTGAAACACATGTGTATTTTTCGCTAAACACACGTACGCATTAGTAGTGCGCATACCTGGTGTTTCCTTAAAATCATTTTCACATGATGTTGAAATAAGATATTTAAAAAAAACACACAGATAAAAATAGGTTAAAAAGCAAAAAATCATATATAAAAAAACTATGTGTTTCATATACAATAAAAACAAAATATTTTAAATATTTTCAACTTCGAGATAAATAATCACAAAAATGATTGGATCGCATATGAATATAAGAATTAGATGTTATAACAAAGACTATATATAAGTAAAATAATGGGGGGAGGAAACAAGTTTATTATATATATTATTTTTAACAGAACAATACCAAGCAAAATTTTTTACGTCGAAAAAATAAGGTCATATATTGACCTAACGAAAATGTACATATGAGAATGCTATTTTTTAAAAAATTTATTTAACTCCTTTTTTTTCCTTTGTCGAGAGTTTTGAGCTAGTGTTCGGGAAGGGATGGATTATGGAGGGAGCAGAAAGCAGCAAAAAAATTAGAACTACATACTTAACTCGTCAAAAATATTTCCGACATAAGGTACACGCAACACATATATCTAAAATATTCTTTCTCTTCTAAAATGTACGAAAATAATGGTCAAGGGAAGCTTTAAATAACATATAATGCTATAATTTGAGTAAATAAAGAGGTTGCTTGCTCTAGAGAAGAAAGCAGGAAAATTTTATCGAAAACTGGATCAGTCGGTATCTCGGAAAAACCCCACAGTTTCCCTCCTACAAAAGAAAAAGAAATAAAAGAGGAATTACGTACTCTGCCAGAAAAGCTTACGGAACAAGTATTTTTATCTTTTTGCGTCTTTTTAGTGTCAAGCGACCCAGAAGTTTGCCATCGAGATTGTCCCAAGAACAGCTTATGGCTTTGACAGCTGTCATTTTGTTTTGGTTTGAGGTTGGTAGAGGGACGGACACGTCGGAAAATCTTGTAAAACATAAGAAGTATCACTGTGAGGAAGAAATATTCAAGCAAAACTTCAAAAATCCCTCAATAAGGTTGTCCATACGAATCCTCTAGTAGTACTCGTATTTAAATGAGGTGAGGCTTTACACAAAATACAGGTACAGTTGGTTAATACAAAAATAATCATTAACCCTTTAACTGGTTTGCCCGTACACCGTACGGCTTACCGAAAACTGGCTACAACCGATATACCCGTACGCTGTACGGGCACTGATATTTTCTTCTTTCCATCTTTGATCTGCACATATTTTTCATTCACATGGAGAGATTATTAGTGCTAGTGTGTTTTTAAGAGATGCAGTTTTTCCATAGTACTGAACTACTTCTTAACTGGGATTTTCTTTATTGTGAAGGCAGGAATTTTTCACTGAAGGCAGTAATTTAGATTCTTGAAAATATTCGATAAAGAACAGGGGTAGGCAAGTCAATGTGTAATTTGTTACTTGAGAAGAAATAAAAATGGAAAGATAATTTTAAAAAAGCCTGTGTTATATATATCTGCTCACACTGCAATGTAAGGCTGAGTATAACACCATGCTTCAAATTATGTGTGCACCCACATACAAATTCCTCAACCATTTGAAAAAAAAAGTACGAACATGAAATTTTTTTGTAAGTGCGAGAGAAATTCGTTTAAAATGTATGAAACATTCTTCACAGCATGCAGAGTGTTATTATAAAAAGCAAACATTTAGGGTTTTTTGTGTGTTTCCCAATTATAAAATAAAAACTGTGAGAAAACTTCAAAATTGAAAATTAAAATAAAATTCTTCCATTTTCGTATTCTATTAAGTGTGATGCTTAGTTATGTGCAATAAAAAATGTGCCTTTTTTGGAACATTTGCGGCAAAATAATTAACCGTTTAAGACAACGTTTCTTAAACTTTCGATCGATCGCAGCGTCCCCCCTATTTAATTTATTAGCCTGACATTCCGGACCCCTAAGATTTTTAACACTCCTCCCTGACTCCCAGCACAGGGCTGAGGAAAATAAAGATACCCCAATAATCTTAAGACTGTCTCTGATACTTTATACAGATGTCTTTAATACTTATTTTTTGCTTTAAGAACCCAATAAACATCTAATTTTAAAATACAAAATACTAATTTTAGATAAGTAAATAATGCTCTTAACTGTATTAGTTAAGTATTTAGTCTAGTAATTAATTTAGTGATCAATTAGTAATCTAGTCTAGAATGTCCCATTTCTAAATTTTTGAACGAGGCCTTTCAGAGTCCGTAAAAGAAGGAAATCTTAACATTAAATGAGAGACATTCGCAGACTCCTAGAAAGGCGCTGAGGACCCCCAGGTGTCCACGAACCACAGTTTAAGAACCTCTGGCTTAAGGGGTTACAATAGATTTAATCGTTCATACCATCATGAAAGCTCTTACTCCACACCAATCCTCGTTGTACACTGCAAGAAATGATAAACTAAAGTGTCGAGAAAGCGTGCAACTCGCATTAATTTATTTAGATAGATTTAGTCCTTATCGCGCGTGTTGTGTGTCCTTTAAACTGAACATTACTTAGCACTTCAACTAGTAAAATGTTTAGTGAATTGAAATTACCGAGCCCTTGAAAACTTTCTCTTCATTGATTCGATAAATTTGGAATCTAATACACAAGTGCAAAGGTTGGAATTTTAGGGTTTAATCTGAATGTCGAAATTAATTGAATGGTTCGAGTCATCCGT
Organism: Trichonephila clavipes; assembly: GCA_019973935.1. Taxonomy (NCBI): domain Eukaryota; kingdom Metazoa; phylum Arthropoda; class Arachnida; order Araneae; family Nephilidae; genus Trichonephila; species Trichonephila clavipes. The sequence goes on along the minus strand of BMAU01020026.1, from coordinate 1,122,839 downwards.
TTTCGTATCCATTTAAGTTAGCCATTAGTCTGTCGCTGAGATCTTATTAAATCAAGTATGGTAACCTAGTATTAACACTAAAATAAATTATTGTTTAGGCAAGAATTCGAAAGCTGCAAATTTGTGTAATTCGACAATATCCATTGACCAGTTGTTGTTTTTTTTCTTATATATTTTTAGAAAAATCCCGATAGAATCTCGCTATTCACTAATAAAAGTAATAAAATATTATTCTATTTTGTAAAAAGCATGCAGAGTCGGACCTCGATTTACCGAACCACTCGCAATTCAACGAATTTTTATTTTCTTCCGATTAAAAAAAAAAAAAAAAATCCCAATTTAACGAATAGCACACCCCGAATTAACTAACTATTCCAACAGCCAAACATTTTTTTTATTACTTTGGATTAGAAAAAATGGATTTATTTTCAAATGACACACACACCCTTCATCTCCAGAACAGAAAGACTTTCCTTCCAAACAGCAAATTTCGATGGGAAAGGGTGCAGCCTATTATTAGACTTTACAGGTGCAGATGAGTCATGTGAATATCTTATCGCGTGAGTTTTGAATAGAACAAGAAATTCCTTTCTTATTTTCATCCAATGGTACCAGTATTTTCAACAGCTGAATAAAAAGGGCGTGATATAGATACCGTGATCTTACCATAGATATTTTTTTAGTAGTTTCTTATTATAGAATTTCCAAAATGTAAGTGCAAAAAAACTTGTACTTTTTGGGATCTCGATATTGCAAATAACCCCCAATTAACGAATAAAATGTTCGGTCTCTATAAGGGTGTAGCTACTGCCGTATAAGCCGTGCCAATGATACGGTGTCCCAACATATGCAAACTAAAAAATCGTAAAATGTTAAGTGGCCCCAAAAATGGCATTTTGATGCAAACTACGTCAGTGGTTCTCTATGAATTCGTTTAATTGGAGTCCTATTGTACTTCATTTTCTTTTATTGTAGAAAAGAAAAAAATCCGATTAAAATAAGTATAATATATATAATCATTAACTTTGTTTAGATGGCACAGAGTTATTAAAAATAATTCATTTTTACTTTGAAGATTTTAAAAAGAAACTTATATATAGACGTCATACTTTTTTATAGTTTGGTAAATTATAAAAAACGTACATTTTTTTTAAATCTTAAAATGTAGTTTCTTTAAAAACGGTGGGGAGATGGGTTTTTTTAAATCAAATATTTATTACTCTCATTTTAATTTAAAATAGATATTTGGTTTGTATTCAGACATCGCTTTTTCAATTACTTAAACTCAACGTACAATTTTTTTACTCTATCCTCTAGGAAAACAAGTTATATATTTTTGATTCAAACCCGAATGGGAGAAGCTGGTTTTTCGATTGAGAGCTAAAACTTATCTGCACGACTTTGAATTAAAACCGAGGTCTTTTTGATTAGAGGTAGAAGTGCTATAGCCACTATACTAGCGTTCACTTTCCTCTTCATAATCATCACGTAGCAAGTAGAAACGTTACAGAACCACGACATTAAGAAAAATCCTCGGAAGAAATTTTTAGAAGTTAATAATACACAAAGAGAGATGTGTTCGTGCCCTTCATCATAAAGCTATGTTCGTAATGACCAAGAAGGAATTTTCGTGCAGGCAAATTGACTCCGCCATAGTAAAGAAGCAATTTCTCCAAGTGGTGCAACCGTCTTTCTGGTAGATGTACATTTATTTAGTCTTGCTTTCTTAGTCATTCAAACTCCATACGACTAATTTACAAAATACTTACAAGCGGAGATTCGGAGAGAATCTTTGTATGTTTATTACACTGTTTGACTTTGTAAGGGTTGAAATTAATTTCTTGATTAAAATACAATTAAGAACTGAGGTTACGTTTCATTTTTAATGTATTAAGATACAGTTCCTGAACTTTCAAAGTCGTCTTCCCTCTTCAACTTGTGTTAAAGAGAATTAGAATTAGTACTGTTTTACTTTCTTAAACATTTATTTTGCAGGAAAAAGATTCTTTTATTTAAAAACTGATTTTTTGCCATACTTAAGTGTTCTTAAGGTTTCTTATGCAGTTACTAAGAAATGTTTGTTATATTTGTAGCATATTTTGTAAGTATTGTTGTTAAAAGTCGCGCAAGCAAATATACCTTATTTTTTATGCTGTGATATTAATGTTGAATTTAATAAAATTATTGTATTTTGTAAAATTGTTTGAAATTTTTAAAAATAGCTCCTCCCCCAAATACTTAAAAACACATGTTATATTTTAATTCATATTGTTAAAATATGAAATGAAAACACAAATTTCAATCTTTTATGAGAGAAGCTATTTATACATTACATTTGGAAATATGGAACATTACATGGTCAAAATTTCTACGAACTTGCTTCAAAAATTTTAAATTTAACAGGAACTTTAGAAATGTGTGTGAGTAGTATTTTTTTTCTTTTCCACTAATTTCAAATCATTGCATATTTAACATAAATTTCATGTGAGTTATCTCAACTAAAAAAATAAAAAAATATTACACACAAAAATAAGGCACCTTAAGAGGATTAGAATGTCTTTGGGAAGTCGAAAAATTCGTTTATTTATAAACAATTTATTTAAAAATATTTAGAATTTAAAAACAAAGGGAAAAGAAAAAAGAATATTGAGAACGTACATGGTGAATTTCGCGTACTTCAACGAGGCAAATCTTAAAAACTGAAAACTAACTAAATAGTATTTTTTTTTTGGGGGCATTTTCATTGTGAACAATACAACATTTTTCGGAAGAAAGAATTCATTATAGTTCCACATGAGCACCTTTGATGACACGGCGAATAATGAGAGGGTATTCCACTTAACGCCAAGTGCGCTCCAGCATATCGTTTAGATATAACGCATGCGCATTCGATGTTTGTTCAGGAGAAAAATAATAACTTCACCCAGTATATGACATTAAGTAAGAAAGACCAGCAGTTGATGTATGTTGCCTCAATTATAAGTTGATGAAACGTTCATACTGTTGAAATTATTGTAGTTGGTAACTTGGGGTTTGGCAATTATGGAAATTAAAACTCTAATAATAGTTATAAATTTTAATTTATCTATTACGGTTATTTTTTCTTCTAAATATCCAAGTATATACAAATAACATGAAAATATAGGAAAAGCTTATGCTTTATACAATACTAAATTGTTTCAGCAGAGTGTATCAAAAACACTAATGACGATATGGTTGATTTTGTAGCCGTGATAAAAATTCAAAAACTTTGACTCTTATGCACTTAAATCATCAAGTTTCTGTTTAAATTTTTCAGGTATGTTGATATGTTTATTAAGTTTTATAAAGATGGATGGAATTCTTTGCTCAATCCTCAACATTGCCATAGTTTTCATTTTTTGATAATTTCGAGAGGTTTATATTTTAAAGAAAATGTTTAAACCCATCATCATAAAAGGGTGCTCTTTTAATACCATTTATAGGAAATAGATGGCGCTGTTTTAAGAATGGTTTTGTACTACTATTGGATTTCCAACAGCGCGGGAGAGTTTAAGTGTTTGACAGGAAAAAGAGGAGAGCATAAGAGACAGAGAGTAAAATTTGTGAGGTTGTTACGAAGTGTTAGGTAGTTTAGCCTTTTTTTTAGAAGTTACTCAATAAAGCTATTATTTATTATTAAAGAGCGGAAGTTAATTCAGAGAGAGTGCATTCTAACCATAAATTTTGTATTATTTGAATAATACGAAAGTAATGATAATAATAAATAATGATCATTTCCTCGATGCTATACAAGTGTGCTTTAAACCAATGTTCTTATTATAAATTATTAAATATGAATAACTGCTTTTGATTTAATTACTTTTAATAATCAAAAAAGAGTATTTACATTAGCTTCCAAAAGTTAAGCATTCAATGTGATTTTCAATTTTCGTAACCGAATTTGAATTTGAGTGGCTCACTGCGAATGAAGCTGACAGTATACAAAATTTATGTAACAGTCAAACAGGATTGACTGACTGTCTGGACATGTGCACATTAGGCAGTAGCTGAAAATGTAAGTATTCTGAATGGCTTAAGGAATTACTTAATTATAAATATGATATTTTTACACTGATAATACACTTATAAACTTAGTAGGATTGTTTTTAACGATTTTCGTTTTTCTTTGGTTGAAGGAAAGACAATGACATATAATGAGCCTGGAATGCAGTCGGATGCATTGAAGGACTGTATATTAAAAGCGTCGTTCTCTCTCTCTAGTTTGGAGCTGATCATTCGGTAATTTCCCGATCATGGAAATATATCCTAACAAGTCAAAATGTTGTCTTGAGACCTGTGCCTTTCGTACAAAGGTTTCCTCCTTGAATGAATATTGCATTACTACAATAGCGAAGCGGAATGGGGGGGATGAACGAGCACCCTCTACAATTGTTACACCGATGGTTGCAGCATTACTTAGTAAGGCAGTAATTGCCAGTGCTGAGAGGCGTTGGCTCCACATAAACAAAATGTACGTCCTAGTACTACATACGCAGCGATATTTTATAAATCATCCATTACAAAGAAGCATGATTAAAATCGTGTCATTAACAAGCTTTGTGTAAAAGTGCTGCAACTTCCTGTTGATTTTCTCTGGAATCAGGTGATAAGAGTGTGGGGAGAACAAAGCACACAAATAAGACCAAGAACATCGTTTAATATCAGGTATTCAGAGGCAGCAGCGTCATGGCGTGTTCTGGAACTTTAAATGGATATCGCATCGATGTAAAGTATATTGTGAGGCTAAAGTACTACTTGATTTTAGTTACCTCCATATGGTTGATAATGCCCATCCACACCGAGACAACATCGTTGAGCATCAGGAGAGTGAGGGTAATTCTCGCATCGAGTGACTAGCGTACTCACCCGAACTTTATTCCATTCAAAGTATATGAATTGCTCTCAGGCACGTTTACCTACTCCTGGAAACTGTTATGATGGAGGAATGGTCATAGTTAACATTTTCAAAGACTAGTCACTTGATTTAAACCATGAACAATAGCTGTAAAATATATGGTAAATTCTGAGGAGGTCACATACCTTATTGATGTAAGTTTATTTAGTATAAAACAATGTTTTTTTTGCTAATGAACCAAATATGATGCAATTATATAATTTTTGGAAATTAAGTATTTATTTATTTTTACCATCTCTGTAGTATATTTTTCTGGCTCCCTTTATTGCATAAGCGCATTTGATGTCTTTATGTGCAAAGCTGTGTAACCGAAAAAAGTTCTGCTTTCAACTTTTGTTAATTTTACCTTCCATTGCTGATGCAAGTCATACTGTGAAATAATAAAATTAGAAGAATAAATTAATAAATTATTGAGCTACAACTATTATATATAATATTTGCTGTAACTATTTTATTGTTATTTAAAATTCAAATTGGATAACCCTAAAATTATTTTCTGGCTACGCCTCTATATCTGAAATAAAATAGCCGTCTTTTAAAATGATTAAAGCTAAAATATATTTCTGAAAACATTCAACATTTGAAACTTTGAAAAAAACAAAAAATTTTAACGTGAAATCCTTTTTATCGAAACAAAAATGTGTTTTATATGAAATAAAGGAATCTTTTGTTGTACATTCCACCCCATCATACCCCTCTCTCTTCTGACACCTTTCAAAATATTTCGTGTCAGATTTTTTTCACAACATATTTTCCTGTCCATTGACATCCGGTGAGGTTTCAGACATTTCCGTTCCCGATCAAACCACAAATGACCTCGGGCTCTTCTTCACACAAAAACGGCTCTTTGTCTTGTTGAACGACGTGTAAATAAAGTTTTTGAAAAAAAAAGAGGGCTTAGAGCGACTAGTTCTACCTAAAAACAAATAACCCTTAAAAATACCATAAGCTAAGATATTCATTATTGAATGAACATTAAAAATGTAATCCTCATGCACAGCAAAAGCAAATAAATATTTCAGTTGTGACACTTGAAAAGAAAAAGAAGCATATATACTACAATGCGAAGGAAACGGCATAATTAACGCTTTTCAGTGAAGAGGTTTTGTTGAAGAAAGGCATCTGCGTCTGAAGCATTCTCGTACCCTTCTTTTTAATCGAGGCAAGAGCACCCGGTATCAGACAAATTTGACTTGCATAAAGGATTTTTACGCTTCATCATTGGTGCAAAGTTGTCGAGGGAAAACATAGGATCAAGAGAATAATAAGGCATTACATAACGCATTCCAACGACAGCGACACGTATTCTTCCGTTAGAGTTCTTTAAGTGAGGGTACAATTTCTATGCGTAGATGTATTACTACAGAAAAGTGGGATTGGGGAAATAATACCTTTATTGTAACGCTTGCTGAAGAGACGTGCAATTTATAGCTCAGTTTCTTGCTTTCTGGAATGCAGAATAAAATTTGCATTTTATTCGGCTTTTTGAATTGTTTGCAGGCGTCACTAGATCTGAAATGTTAATGCCGCCACTACTAATTCATATAGAATTCTTTTGTTAAAACGAAGAAAACTCAATGCAATATCCTGGTGTGTCCGTACTATAAAAATTAGATTTGATAAATTCTAAGGAGAATCAAACAGTAAAGCAATTTCTGCATGAAAAGGTTTGTTGTTGACGAGAAATATAACACCACATTACGCGTAAACAACTATAGAATTTCAATAAGATGGCTGTTTATTTTCTGCCAGGTTAAAACTGGGTTACAATTACGATCAAAAGTCAGCTCGATGGCTTAGAGATGGCGTGGTCACTTCGTAAGCCTAAGGTTGCTGGTTTGAACCCGGTTGGAATCGATAGATTTTCTAGATGCGAAAATCCTGATCCCTTGAGAATCAATTTGCCATTGTACTCAGGCAAAATTAAATCACGGCAATACTTAGCATCCGATGAGAGCTTGAATTCAAATTAATTTGAGCGTCCGAATTTGGTAGCGAGGGCCGCTACTGGATGGCGCCACAATAAAATGGCTCACACATAGTGTCTGCAAAAGGCTTAGCTACCAATATGCAGCCGATTAGAAAAAAAATTTAAGATCAAAGTTGCTATAAACTAAACAATCTATTGGAAAGGGTTCTGAAGAATATTACATTTTATATTGAAAAAGAAAAAACAATAACCGTAAAAATTGTTTATTATTTCTGAGTGTTTGCATGCGTTGCAGGGGGTCTAGATGATAAACTTGCCTTTAAGTTGATACAAATATAACATTGCACATTTGTTTTAACAACAGAGATATTAAATTAGTTTACATTAATATAGATAAACAACGATAATTATATTTCCCAACGAAGTGCTTTGAAATATTTTTATGATATATTAATAAGATTTATGGAAATAGGATTGGACTCTCCAATGATAATAGGATTTCAATTTAGAGTAAAAGGAAAAAAAGAGACTGATAAGACAGGATTTCATATTAATTAACCAACGAAAATTACTACTTTTTGAGTAGATAAATTTACTTGATAAAACAAGCTTAAAACAATTAGCAAGCGTGTTGACAGAGACAAGATGATAATAACGAGTGAAAAAAACATTAATTACTGCTCCTAGTAGAAAGAATTATGCAACATGAAAAATGCACAGCACTATATTTCATACTAATGCTTCAAAGGATAGTAATGCTTAATTTGTGGTGAAGTAACACTATTGAAATGAATAAAACTCTCTACAATGTAAATTAAATATTTCCTTCGGTGTTTGTTGTGAGAAAAAAACTTTTTAAATATGATACGAAAACCTCGATCAACTCTTCATTTTTTTTCTAAAATAATTTGTTTATTTTAAAAAAGAGTTGCTTTTTAATAATAAAAAACAAATATCTAAAGAAAATCACACAGTAGCAAACCTTTCTTTTCATAAAACGCTGTAAACCACATTGTATATATACATATGCAAATGATAAAATTTATAAATGTTTAACAAAACTACTCACCAACTACCTATTATTATGTATGAGTTTTTTGTATATCTAAATAAAGTTATTTATGTACGTACTGCAAGATAAGCATTTGCGTTTTAACGTATTTTGAAACCCGCATATTTATGAACACGTGAATATGTAATTCTACGCCAAAGAAGTGACAACATACAAATAGGCTTTAATTTATATCCATCAAGAATATTAACAATTAAGAGTCAGTCAAAATCAAATCATTAAAAAATATCTCGTGCGCGCACGAAGCTGTATAGCAATTTAATACTTAACATTTCAATTTAAAAGTAGTATTATGCATTAATTTTTACTACTAAAATACAAATTAGATTCTTCCTACAAATATATTTAATTGTTTGTGGCCGTCAATACATGACAAATCTTTTAACACTTAAAGAGATTTCTATTAAATATAGTTGCATGTATTCAAGAATAGACATATCACGTATTTAAACAAAAGAAAAAGAAACGCTTATGAAAGATAAATCATAATGGATCAAACACTCCTCTAAATATTGAGAAATAAATATAGTTTTGTAAAAGATTTATATGTATCATAGTGGACTATAATCTTTTATGAGAATTATCTGCGAAAATCCCGTAAGTCTTGTGATTGTGAGCTTCAGAATCCGTTAGTGAGTAAAGTACTTAAGAGGATTATTCGTTAAATTTGAATTACCATGAGTGAATTTATGCATTTATGAGAAATAAAATATAATGTGTGAAACATAAAATTACAATAGTTTTTTTATTTTACAAAAAGAACAAGTTGTTTATTTGTAATTTTATGACATATTTACATTATAATTTATTGCTATAATACAGTTTTAATGTTTATATTATCTATTTTATAAAAACTATTTGTAGAGGATAAGTTAATTTTAAAATATTTAAGGTATCCGACTACCCTAAAACCATGATTTTTTTTAAAAATTGACAATTTTTTTCTGACTTTATTTTATAGACCATTTTATTAGCTTAATAACAATACCAAGTATTTTATTTTCCCTCCACTAGAACAAAAACTACAAGTGTTTTAGTAAAAGCAAATGCCATAACTTTACACAAGATGTCAATCTTTACAATGCGTTTTACTCGAAATGTGTTTTTTTCGAAAAACTCAAACAGGGACAGTGATTGCTCAAAAAGTTTTGAAAATAATTAGCTGAATTTTTTTGCTTATGTTCTGCATAATAGTAGAAGTGTTTTGATCTTCAGATTTATCAATAACTATTTTATTTCAAAATTTGCAGTCCTTTATGTGAATATAGTCAATGTTTTTTGAAGCAATTTCGTATAATCACTAAGATAAAGTGCTCTAGTTTTTGTAAAAATTAAAATATCTCTTATCCTGAAGGTCACTTCAAACAGGAATAACAAAGTAACACATCAAAATTGAAAAATTGAGAATTTGTTCATAAAATCTTTGTACAGAGCGGGCCCCGTTTATGTAATTTTTCGTACATTTTTACTAGTTTTTTCCCATTTTAATAATAATAATTTTTTTTTCTTTTACCAATTTTAGGATTTTTTCCTTAAAATATACTAAATAAACATAAAAATTAAAAAAAAAATCTCCATATCTTCTTTTTTTCAAAAAAAAGTTGTCGCAAGTAGTCGGATACCTTAATGCCATCTTTACAGCGGAAACCCACCAGAAAAAAATATTTTTAAAAATAATTCTGCTCGTGCATTGATTGTTCAGTTTGAACTTAAAAGACAATAAATACTTCTAATTATTTTCAGTTAAACCGCTTACCTCATTTTCAGTTAAAATTATTAAGAAGGATTTTATTGCAGTTAAGGAATGTATAATAGATTTTAATTAGATGTGAAAAATGCAAAATATAAAAAATTTGTAAAATATTTCAAAATAATACGTAGAATTTCTCGAATAAAGCATTTAACATTACATTTTCTACGTAACTAATGCAAAACCAGCATGCAAGAAAGTATCCAGAAATTCATTAACGAAATACGAGGGAAAAAACCAAGGTTTTGCTTTTAAGATATCGAGAATCGAATGCTCTGCAGTAAATATATAAAGGGTGTTTTTTTAGAGGTATAGAACTTTAAATTGCAATAAAACAACGATGTATTATTCGACTGACATGAATTTTTTTTTATTCGAAAGATAATCTTGTGGCATTACATTTTAAATATGATCAAGCAAGGCGTAGATTCGTCGAATGGGCCCAAAACAAAATTGCCGTTGTCCCCGATTTTCATAAGCGAATTTTGTTTAGCGATGAAGCGCACTTCTGGTTGAATGGCTACGTCAACAAACAAAACTGCCGCATTTGGAGTGAAGCTAATCCACAAGTGTATGTCGAAACACCGTTACATCCAGAAAAACTGACTGTTTGGTGCGCTTTATGGGCTGGTGGAATCCTTCTTCAAAAACGATGAGGGCCACAACGTTACAGTCAATGGTGATCGGTATAGAGCCATGATTACTAACTTTTTCATTCCTGAATTGAACAATCATGATGTCCAGGAGCCGTGGTTCCAACAAGACGGCGCAACATGTCACACAGCTCGTGCCACAATCGATTAATTGAAAGACACGTTTGTTGACCGCCTAATTTCACGTTTTGGACCTGTGAATTGGCCTCCAAGATCTTGTGATTTAACACCGCTAGACTATTTTCTGTGGGGCTATGTAAAGTCATTGGTCTATGCGGATAAGCCACAAACGCTTGACCATTTGGAAGACAACATTCGCCGTGTTATTGCCGATATACGGCCACAAATGTTGGAAAAAGTCATCGAAAATTGGACGTCCAGATTGGACTACATCCGATCCAGCCGTGGCAGTCCTATGCCAGAAATCATATTTAAAATGTAATGCCACAAGATTATCTTTCGAATAAAACAAAATTCATGTCAATCGAATAATACATCGTTGTTTTATTGCAATTTAAAGTTCTATACCTCTAAAAAAACACCCTTTATATGAATATGTGTTATGTGAGTGTTTGAAACAAAAACTGCATTTTGTTTTTTTAACCACGCCGTGATATTTAAACCTAAAATATATTATACATAATTCAACACACTCTTTTGCACTTCAGAATTCTTTGTGTTTTTATCTTTTGAATTTATTGAAAAATAAATAAATAAAATTTTAATTAAATGAAATCCTAATTACCTAGATCCTCTTGTTCAGTTTGCCACCTCTGAAACAAGAGTGGAGGTAGACATAATACAAAAAATCCCGATGGAATTAAACTATCTGTTCGCTTAAGAGAGGTTAAAGAAATCTATAAAAAATACACAAATCTTCTCCGTCTTTACCATGGTGAACAACTTCAACAAACCATCTAAGAACAATTTGCTGTAATCGACTTAAGAACTCAAACAAGTCGGGGGGGATTTAGAAAGTTACGTTTGTAATAAAAGAATTAAGACTTTTTTCCCAAATAATTTAGAAAGAATCATTGATTTTTCCGTAAAAAGCAAAAAAAATTATACTGGAATATAACATTAGTGGAGAACAAGAAAAAAAATGCTCAATGTAATAAGTGATATTCGAGATGTAATAAATGAAAAACATTTCCATTTAAACAAAAAAGTTAAGAAATCTTTTCTACTTTTTTGCAAATTAAACGTACAATAAATTTAAATATGTAAAGAATAGATCATGAAAATGCGAGCACAGGCATATCGATATTTTTCATATTACAACATTTACGCCATTAGTATGTATACATTAAGCATTCTAAATTTGAATTTTCTTTCATTTTGTGCTGTAATATAATTGACTTTAAAAGTTCGTAATTTGTTTGACACAGTATCAAGAACAATATTCTTCAGAAAGCTAAAATTGGTTAGAATGACCAATAATATAATGATCATAGCAGACATGTTAACATAAACAACCCGTTTTTAAACTGTGGAGTAAAAATATTGATTTTAACTTTATAAATGTTACAATAGTATCCAAAAAATTATTTACCAAGTATGGGCTATTTAATTTTTTCACTTGAGAGCCTCATGATTTAAATAAACAAAACAAAACATAAAATTAAATAATTAGTGATTTTCGAGCAAAATATATACTTAATAACAATGACTTCTTTACTTAAAAGTCGAAAAATATTATTGAAACTTTTCTTCTCTAATTTCATTGTTTGTTGCATTTATTGAATAATCCAATTTGAATTTTGTTGGGGAAAAAATTACCCGATTACTTGGGAAATACTTTTTCTAGAACCTTCTGACTGTAAGAACCGCTCACTTCAACTCCTGTGAGATAACAATTTTTTCCTGAAAACGCGAAAAAATACGAGTAAAAAGAGATTTTTATCGCTGCAGTAGCTTCATTTCTTCGCCTCTTACTTCACGAAAACCCATTCTGTCACGTAGTGCTTATCTCCTCCACCATATAGATTATTAGAAGTGCTGAGAAAGCAACCTTACGACGAACTCCACAAGACGAGTACTTACACTAGATGAAGATTTGTACAACTCCGGATAATTAGTCTAAGAAACGGCCCAAGAGATGTTTCTTCTATTTCTCCTCTTATATGAACAGTAGTTTAAAATACCGGTTGTCCGAAAAGAATGGCTAAATTTTCAAATATTAATTACAAATAAACAAGCATGGATATTCACTTAGGGTTTTTTTATGTTCCATTGAGAAAATCCCAGTTTTTTTTTTAACTATGTTTAAGGTATCCGATACGTTCGGAACCGTGATTTTAAAAAAGCGCATAAATGGATAATTTTCATGATATTTAGTGTCACTCAGATTAGAATACATGCATAAAATTGTTTTAAGGACATTTTGACAAAAATAATTTATTTAAATATAATATTTTGGCAAAAAATTAAATTAGAATAATCTTTTTTCCAAATGTTCTCCTTTTGTGAAAAATGGTTCTATTATAATAATATTTTGCCTGTATATAGCTCAGACCTCTCTACAGAGGCTCAACTAGAATTTTTGAAAAAAAAATTCGCATTATTTTCAGAGTTACCACCAATTGAAATAATTATTCGCGTTTCTTTCTTAAAATTGCTCCCCTCTGTTGTCGTAAAATATATGAATAAACCCACTTCTATGTTATATATTTCAAAAATTCTAGTTGAGCCTCTGAACAGAGGTCTGGACTATATACAGGCAAAATATTATTTTAATAGAAGCATTTTTCACAAAAGGAGAACATTTGGAAAAAAGATTATTCTAAGTTAATTTTTTGCCAAAATATTGTATTTAAATAAATTTTTTTGTCAAAATGTCCTTAAAACAATTTTATGCCTATATTCTAATCTAAACTACACTAAATATCATGAAAATTATCCATTTATGCGCTTTTGAAAATCATGGTTCCGAACGTAGTCGGATACCTTAATTGCACGTTTTCAATATGCGCACTTAATAGTGGCGCGCAAACCTTCGGGTTTATACGAGATTTCTAGACAAGTTGTATGAAGCATTGCGGGATCAACATGCTGAAGGGCAGCTGTAATTCGATTTTTCAGTTTAATAGTGTTACGAATTGGAAATTGGTAAGCAGTGTTTTTCACGTATATTCACAAGTCCCAAGGTGTTACGTCTAGAGATCTAGGTTGCCATAGTACTAAATTCCCTCTTCCCATCCGTCGCCCAGGAAATTTTTCATCTAAATCCTTTTTCACGCACTTCCAAACTCCAATGTAGTGGTGCCCCATTTACGCTGCACTCGTGTGTGTGTGTTGTAGATTTAAATTCTATAAAATATTCTACAACTTGCACTTGTTCTTGTGATGAAGCCATTTTGAAACGAGAATGTTTCAAAACGTGGACGTTGCGCTACCTAATTTGCATTTCATCAAACAAACTTTAATCTTTCTTTGTGGAACATAAAAATCCGTAAGTGAGAATCTTTGTTTATTTTTAATTAATTTTTTTAAAGTGTAGCCATACTTTTCAAACTCCCTATATATTCATAAAAAAACAATCAAATATACTCAGAAAACTAAAATTTATTTTTCCATCTTTGGTAAAATTTCCAATAATTATGCCTAAGATATCAATAATGATGGTATTAATAATTGTGTGAAGGTGTAATATATTAAATCTAATTTCTTAAAACCCATTGGGTCCATTGTACGTGGCGTGGGATAATTATTGGATTGGCGCATGTGAAAAAAATGTCGGACTTCCTTTACAAGTGAACGTTTGTTTCCCAGTTTTCGTTATGTTTTTGTTTTCGGTATAACCTCGTTTATAGTCGTATAGTTCTTTGCCAGAATAATATTTCAACAAAGATTTTCTCAAAAGTGTTAAATTTTGGTATTTGCTTTGAATTTCGTGAGGATATGAATTTAACCGACATTCGTGCAATTTTTATACGACTTTAAACTTGGTAATAATGGTGCAAGTAATATATACCGGACATTTGTGGAGAATACTGTTAACGATCGAATAGTGTAACGCTGGTTTGAAAAATTTCGGTATTGTGATTCTTCCCTACAAAATGAAACAGTATTTGACCCAAAATATCTGTGAAAAGGGATGTTCTGAAAGCATATGGGGAAACGAATCCAACTGTGTCTATTATACTACCAGTACATTGATAAAATACATGAAACACATTGAAAACTATGCGTCCATCACTTGTTAATTGGCACGACCCAGCACTTCTCCTCGTCAATGCTCAACCGCATACGTCGTACAAAACAATTGAGAAATCAAATGAATTAAAATATGAAATTTTGCAGCACCCAGATTGATTACTGGATCTTTCGTCAACCGACTTTAATTTTTTTAAACATTTAGTACAGTTTTTACTCAGTGTAAAAATGAAGACAGTCTGAAAAATTTTATATAAGAGTTTATTGATTCTTTTAAGATCGAAACTTCTATAAGAGAGTTATCTACACACACACACATTCAAATTTCGTTGGAAAATGTGGCATATGGAGCATATTTTGATTAAATAAACAGCTTGTGAAAGAAGACATATGCAGCTTGAAAATTCGACATTTAATACGCACCAACCTAATAATTTGGCGAGTGAAGAACTAACTGACTTAAAGATGGCTCACCTCACTTAAAGATGGCTCATCAAACGATGAAAGCCATACACAAACAATAGTTTTAAATCCATTCGACGAAAGATAATCGGCCGATATCAACAAACCCAATATTCTTCCTTGCGTCAATTGCACAACTTCCTTTAAAAGTTCAAACAATCCATAACGACGATATTTATTTTCCCCAAAAGAGGAAGTTCATAACAAGAATATCAAATACCAAAGAAAAACCGAATGGCCTTTGGAAGACAATAAAATGTTATTTCTGGAGTAGACGCAAACCCAATTTCATTGGAAAGATGGCGGGAAGAAAGATCCCGATTGGTATTTGGCGCCTCTACTCACCTAAAGAAAGCGAAAAGACGTAAAGATAAGAGATGCAATTTAGTGGCGTCTAGGGCTTTTGGGGGGAAGTACACGGACAATTTGTTGTAGCAAAGTGAATAGAACGTACATCTTTTAGTCGAACTTCTGTCTTCAATCTTATTCACTAGTGCTTAAGAAAAGTCATGTTCTCCCAAATCCATTTCTACTACATTAATGTCATTTCATGCAAGCTCTGAGTGGTTAAAGTCTCGTTCCCAAACAGTGATTTGGCAAACTTTTGGAATTTTATCGTGGTCAGAAGGTATCGGAAAGAAAAGAGTTTGGTAAAATTCATTTATAAACGTCACTTGGATCAATATCTTTTGTTAAGAAAGAAATTCGATTATCTATTTTGAAAGCCTAGTTTTGTACAAAGAATATGAAAGGAGCAGATGACGAAAGGAATGCGAAGATATATGAAAGTAAAATAGTTGGGGATATAAATGAATGTTGTGTTTTGTTATTCACCAAGGTATGCTCAACTGAAAGGATATTTCATATGAAAACGGTGTCAGAAGCAATGTGCAATGCAAGAAACTGATTATTCATTGGAACATTAAGTGATATTTATATTAATATTCAAATTAAATAGGTAGGGAGTTTAAATAAATGAATAACTAGTAGGTTTTAAGTTGGATATTAATTTAAACAATCTGATTAAATTGAAGTTATAAAATCTATCTCGTAGTAAAGTTTAAAATTTTATTTTAATTGCTTAAATACAAAAGTTACGTATTCTGTACTGATAAATTGATATTATTCGAAGCAACACAATGCTATTGGTGAATGGACCTCGTTTTTTTGAATCACGATCAAGTAATGAGAACGACACCTAAGTTGGCATCCCATTCAAATTGTTTACACTGCACCAACGTCAGGACTTTGAGCCTCGACGGATTTAACATGCATCTGCTCTTTTACTCAGCGGGTTCTTAGTTGTACGATGACTAACCAAAATTTAACAGAAATAACAATGGCCATGACGAGTTCACGACCCTGACTACTCAGCTATCACGGCCAAATAATCTGCAGTAATATGCAATTCTACTTCTAGCTCCAATGTATTGTCATTGATTTGATACTAGCTAGCTGTAAAAATATAATATCTGTTTGTGTTTCACAATTAAAATTCAATATCCCTGAAATCAAATTGGTTCCCTTTAGACCAGTGGTTTTTAAACTTTCGATCGCCACGGACCCCTTTTACAAAACATCCTGATATCGTGGACCACCAAGGGATTGAACATCCTCCCTGACTCCTAACACATTGCTGAGTGATTTAAAAACTGCCTCTGCTACTTATACAGATTTTTAACACTTCTTTTTTTTCTGATTAAGAATATCAAAACATTTGATTAATAATATCAAGATGAGGGCCACTGTGCCCAACTTTCTTTTCGTGACCTTGGGAGCTGAGGTGAATGAGCAGATGTTTCGGTCAGATGGTCAGCCTGACACGAAACCCCCAGTATTTAGTTCCCAAGCAAGCTTGGTACTCCTTTATCGACCCACTGCATGAATGAAAGGCTGAGTTTACCTTGCCCAGCCCCAGATTTTAACTCCAGACCAGTGGAAGCGCGGTAGGCTACCCCTCTGTCACTGGGCTTCATTTCGTTGCTATTGCAAACAATAAAGAAACTGAATTAATATTTTTGATAAAAGTACATGTTCTAATAGAGGTTAGTCATTGGGGGTAATTTAGTGATCTAGTCAAGGGTGGCACATCTTTCAATTTTTCCACGAGGACTTTCAAAGACTGTAAAAGAGGTAAATCTTAATATTAAAATAGATTCCTTCACGAACCCCCTAAAAAGGCGCTGCGAGCCCCTGAGGTGTCTGCGGACCACAGTTTAAGAACCCCTGCTTTAGACTATTTTCCTTGTATAATGCACCACAGTGCTAATGTTAATTATATGACTTTATAACAAGTATCTAATATGTTCAAAAAGCATCAAAGATTTAAAATAATTTCGCAGAAAAAGAGAATATAATGTTTAAAATAAAAATAAAAAAAACGAACTCTCTCTCTCTGAAATAAAGAAGACAACACTCAATTATTTCTTTTTATTTAAAAATCATATTTCAGTAATGCTACATTAAACTTTTTTAGAATTAGCTATTAATAGTTTCTACAGTTTTAATTAAATTACAAATTAAAATTCCGTATATTTACTCGCTTCTATTACTTTCCTTTTTACCATGGAGGGAAAATAGTCGAATTCATGGAAAATTAACTATCTTCCAAAACTGTCGATAAGAAACTTAAATTCTCAGTAATACTTTACCATAATGCATTTTTTATTCTTGTGTGGGTTGCACTTATTCTATTTACAGTATCATTTTTTTTAGAAATTCCGAGAAAACTGTCTCCATTTTATAGATATTTCTTTACTTTTGAATATTTTTTGAAAACTTTCTGATTCATCTTTAAACATATCTATAATGTTTGTAGCAAAGCAAATAAACGCATCAGATCGAAAAGTGATTGTACTTATTTCATGCTCTTGGTTATAATTTTCAGAATTTCGTTTCAGCCTGTTTTGTAGATTTTTAATACTGAACCATAATTCTTTTGTTTTATGATATATATATATATATATATATATATATATGGTATAGTAAAAAATAAAATAAGTAAAAATAAAATAATAAAAGATTGTGATTCCTACAAAGCTAAGAAAGAATAAAATTGGATTTTAAGAAATATATCAAGAACCGCCAAAAATATAAGTAAAAGAAATGGTGCAAAATGATATCTTACTAAAATTGGACAAAAACAGAAATTACAAGAATCAGAGCTTTTTAAATTGAAAAAACCGAAAGAGTCTGGACTAAAAGGAGGCCTATTATGATTTCTATAGCTGTCACTGAAAAGGCCAGTGAATTAGGGTTAAGCAACATTTTATGGATCCACCTTCCCTGTGCAGTAGAAATTTTCGACATATTAGAAAAACAGTACTAATTGAAAATTAGACGTCTATCTATCTGCCTGTGATATATATATTTAGGATTTATTAGTCTTCTTTTTAATTTATTTACTGCTATATATATATATATATATATATATATATATACACATACATGTATGTATATGTCTATACATGCTGCACACGTATATTCACACACATGCACACACGTACTATTTTCTTATCTTATTCAATCATAAATATATTTTTATCATTAGATTTAATGCACGAAAATAAATATATTAACATAAACAATTGATAATATAAATAAAACGACTGCAAATACGCATCTTTTCAAAAATATTCAGCATAAAGGACACAATTTTAAACGATCAATGCATTAAATAAAATATAATTTTCGTTAACGACAATTTGTTAACGAATATGTCATTCGAAGATGTTGTTAATTTTGTTAACGAATACAATGTCATTTAATAATGTTGTTAACTTTGTAAACGAATATAATGTCATTTAAAAATATTATTAATTTTGTTAACGAATATAATGTCATGTATGGAAAATGAATTACTGATCTGGGAAACTTTAACAATTTTCGCTCAAAATTGAATAGATCATGCAAAAATCTTGACTTATTGAAAATAAGGCCAGATTTGATAATTATTTCAAGTAAGAATGAACTTAATAAGAAGAGAGAATCTTTTATAAGAACAGAAAATTTTATGTAAATGGAGCTTTATCCAGAATGCTGCAAAATCATTTGATTAAAACATTGTCGTTTATATTGGTTGATAATTATTTCAACTAAGAATGAGCTGAATAAGAAGAAATAATCTTTTACAACAACAAAAAATTTTACATAAACGAAGCTTTCTCTGAAATGCTGTAAAATCCTTCGATAGAAACACTATCGTTTAAATTGGCACATTTTATTTTATAACACTAGCTTGGTTTCACTAAAATCATATTTATTCTATAAAAACAAAAGAAAAAGGGATATTTTCCACAATTGTTGGACACATAATTTTCTACAAACCCCTTACATTATAGAATTCCATCAATGTATAATTCTATCAATGCTGTTCTATGAATTATTTTGTATATTTCGGAATTAGATACTGCACAACTCAGAGAATATTCCACCGAAATAAATTAATTGTAGGCGATAATTAGATGTGACTTACAAAAGAGAGAAGTACAATCGCAATGCCAATGATACCATGTGTTACTACTCATTAAAGCAGAGAATCATCCAATTTGAACCTGCTAGATAATAGTTGAATGAATGCACGAACGATTATGCAATGATAATGTTGCCTGAATTATTGAACTAGCATTCAGTGAAAGGGAATCCTTATACTGAATATGATTTTCGAATAGTAATTGATAGGTAGAAGAACTTCTGAAAGAGAGTAAGCATTGTTTCCTAATTCTGTAGTGAAGCCTTACTTGATAATGTCGGATCTATGTAAATTACTGGATGTAACTTATACTACTCTTTAAATATGTAAATATTTGTAATCAACTTATTATGTAAATATTTGTAATCATTCAAATATTTGTAAATATGTAAATATTTATAGTTTTTAATGTATTCTACATTTTTAAATATGTGTCGGGAAATATGAATTTTTTATGTGCTTCAAATATTTTTTCCCAATGTGTGTGGGCTGTATGTTAGCAACAAAGCCTTTCCAGACACGGAAAGTCCTCAAATGTTATAGCCATTTCATGGTGACATCATCTAGTGGCGGCTCCTGCTACCAAATTTTTAAAGCTCAAGCCTCATAATCATATGAGATGCGTGCCTACGATTTTAGCATACAGAAAATCTATCGACTCCAGCCGAGATCGAACCCGCGACCTCGGGCTTACGAAGCAGGCATGCTAACTCTAAGCCACCAAGCCGACTGTGAATAAAATATTTTTGGTAGGAAAAAGTGTCTTGGCTGTCCGTATAAAACACACCGTACAAAAGATCAAAATTTTTCAAATGGTACATTTATCTATAACAACGTGTCGGTAAACAGATCGTACATACTTCTTTCTAAAATTCTATGTTATTTTTTGCATGCAAAGTTAACGCACATACAATAAAATCCTGAGTATTAAATGCACCTGTACTTTTAAGCAGCATTTTTTCATTTTTAGGTATATTCGCCGAATAATGCGCATCCCCTTTTTTTACGAAGTAATCCGAAATGTACGAATGCTATGCTCTTGTGTTTTGAAGTCATTTATTCGAGGTATTATAACAGGCTTTTGAAAAAAAATAGTACACTTTTAGAACTACAACCTCTTAAATTTATAAGGAAGTAATTTTTTTTAAAAAAAATAAACAGCATTTCGATATTTGTAGTAGTCTAATTTTTTTTTATCCTCGTCTCCTTTTTTTATTTTTAAAGCTATCTATTTTATACCAGGTGTATAACGCGCACCCGTAAATTTCGATATTATTTTCGGTGTTAAAAGTGCGTGCTATACGTCAGACTTTACGGTACTTAAATTCACTAAAATGAATCATTTACATTTGTACTGGAGTAAAGTCCTCAAGTAAAAAAAAGAACAAAACCTTAAAAAAAAATTAATAAATCAATTAGAACGGGAAAGAGTTTTAAAAAAAATAAACAGCATTTCGATATTTGTAGTAGTCTAATTTTTTTTTATCCTCGTCTCCTTTTTTTATTTTTAAAGCTATCTATTTTATACCAGGTTTATAACGCGCACCCGTAAATTTCGATATTATTTTCGGTGTTAAAAGTGCGTGCTATACGTCAGACTTTACGGTACTTAAATTCACTAAAATGAATCATTTGCATTTGTACTGGAGTAAAGTCCTCAAGTAAAAAAAAGAACAAAACCTTAAAAAAAAATTAATAAATCAAATTAGAACGGGAAAGAGTTTTAAAAAAAATAAACAGCATTTCGATATTTGTAGTAGTCTAATTTTTTTTCATCCTCGTCTCCTTTTTTTATTTTTAAAGCTATCTATTTTATACCAGGTGTATAACGCGCACCCGTAAATTTCGATATTATTTTCAGTGTTAAAAGTGCGTGCTATACGTCAGATTTTACGGTACTTAAATTCACTAAAATGAATCATTTACATTTGTACTGGAGTAAAGTCTTCAAGTAAAAAAAAGAACAAAACCTTAAAAAAAAATTAATAAATCAAATTAGAACGGGAAGGAGTTTTTTAAAAAATAAACAGCATTTCGATATTTGTAGTAGTCTAATTTTTTTTTTATCCTTGTCTCCTTTTTTATTTTTAAAGCTATCTATTTTATACCAGGTGTATACCGCGCACCCGTAAATTTCGATATTATTTTCGGTGTTAAAAGTGCGTGCTATACGTCAGATTTTACGGTACTTAAATTCACTAAAATGAATCATTTACATTTGTACTGGAGTAAAGTCTTCAAGTAAAAAAAAAAGAACAAAACCTTAAAAAAAAATTAATAAATCAAATTAGAACGGGAAAGAGTTTTAAAAAAAATAATTTCCAACTGTCCTTGTATCCCCGCCACCTCAAAAAGAAAAATTCAGGATAAATAAAGAAAAATAGCGAGTTTTTTTTTAAAAAAAATTATAGTAGCTATTTTTGAAATCGCAAAAATATATATATATATATAGTTTCCTTTTAAATACTTTTAAACAAGTCTTAAAATAGAATAGTTTGTTTAACTGTGTCTTTCTTGATGGAGGGGAAAAAATTCCATTAAAAATATTTAAATTCTTTCCAAATATTCATCACTGTAATTACCCACACACAAATTGCATTATATGAAACAGTTTTTTTTTCCTAAGCTAATAAATAGAAGACGCCAAGCATTCTGACGCTCACAAATTAAAAAAAGATTTGAGTCATGTTCTACGAGAAACGTAAATTCATTTGATAAAGTAGGTTATCATCACATTTTCGTCACTTAACGATGAAATCACTGACAGAAATTTGTCAGAAGAAAAAGTTTTTCATTGCGTCAAAACTAATTTGAATCAAATCAAATTATTTTGACCCGGTGAAATAGGATAATGAAATAATTACAATTCCTTGACAAAGTTGTAATGAAAGCGTAATTATGCAAAAGATGCGAATAACGTTTTTGCCTTTCATATATATTTTTTTCTTTTTATTTTCTTTTCCCTGGTGCAATCCTATCCGTGTGGAAATCGACATTTAATTTTCTCCTTTTCTTTTCTGATCATTGTGTGTTGCCTTGTTTCCTCCTCTTCTTTTGATTCAATAGGATGTTCAAAGAGAATTTAAGGCGCACTCATGGATGCGTGACACTGTCCTTTAAGATTTGAGATAATTACTTTTGATATCGATTGTAATCCCTCTATGAGAGTAAATTAAATTATTCTTTTCACAAAACAAAGAAAACTTAAGTTTAAAAATCAATAAGAAAAATGCATAGATTACTATTTGTTCAATTTAAAAGAAGCGTATATATAGCAAGAAAAAAAATGTTGGTAAAAAATTACACATAGAAAAAAGAGTCATACATGATAGATTTCATTAAACTTTAATACAGTCAAACCCCGATTTATCGAACCCTTATTTAACGAATATATCGCGATTTAACGAAAACTTTACCACGATTAAAATTAAGGCAAAAAATATACCTCTGTTTAACGGATAATCCCCCCAACCCGAACTAAAGAATTATTTACACTGTCGAAATTTTTTTTATTAGTTTCGATTAGAATAGATTGTATTTCTTTTTTTACAAATCACGTTAGTATGAAACAGAAGAAACTTTCTCTTGTAAGCTGCAAAATTCGAAGAAAAATGCGTAGACATTATTAGAATTTACGGTTGCAGATGTCATGAAAATAAACTACCATGTGAGTTTTGAATAAGACAGGAAACTTCCTTCTGAAACTCTTTTTAAGACTGTTACATTTTCTAATGGCTTACATTATTTGGAAACTGAAAACATAGCTCATGCGGCAGGATGTAAAAAAGACGCAGTATTTTCTTCTCCGCACAAAGTCGAAAAAGATCTCTTTCGAGTCCGGAATCAAAAAGATTACCAAACATCTATGAGTCAGTATTTAAGTTTTTCAGTTAAATGGTGCCCAATAATTCGGTAATAGTATTTTTAGCTACTGATTATAAAGTGTGTAACTTTAAACTATGGAAAATTTTGTATTATATAATTTCATTGAGGTATCCGACTACGTTCGGAACCTTGATTTTCCAAAAGAGTATAAATGGATAATATTTATGATATTTAGTGTCACTTAGATTAGAAAACGTATATAAAACTGTTTTAAGAATATTATTACAATAAAAATTATTATTTAAGTACAATATTTTGACAAAAAATTAACATAGAATGACCCACTTTCAAAACATGCTCTTTTTTATGAAAAAGGCTTCTATTATAATAATATTTTGCTTGTATATAGCTCAGACCTCTGTACAAAGGCTGAATTAGAATTTTTAAAATACGTAACTTAGAAGTGGATTTATTCATATTTTACTGCAACAGAGGGGAGAAATTTTAAGAAAAAAACACCGATAATTATTTCAATTGGAGGTAACTCTAAAAATAATGTAAATTTTTCAAAAATCCTAGTTCAGACTCTCTGGAGAAGTATTTACTTTATATTAGCAAAATATTATTATTATAGGAGCCTTTTTGATAAAAGGAGAACGTGTAGAAAAAAGGTTTATTCCAAGTTAATTTTTTGCTAAAATTTTCTATTTAAATAAATATTTTTGTCATAATGCTCTTAAAACAATTTTATACATGTATTCTAATCTAAGTGACACAAAATATTATGAAAACTATCCATTTATGCGCTTTTTTTAAATCTCGGTTCCGAACGTAGTCGGATACCTTAAGGAAAGTACATAAAATATGTATTTTTTGAACCCCGATATTACGAATAAGCCTGAATTAACGAATAAAATGTTCGGTCCCGATGGATTCGTTTAATCGGGGGCCGACTGTATAATGCATTAAAGAGGAGATATAAATAATCAACACGCTTTTTGAATATCCTGTAAAAGATTTGCGCAATTTTCTACTTGAAAATATATTTAGGCTATATCAGGGCAATATAGTTCTGATTTTTCCTTAAATATTATAATTATATAATGTAAAAATATATTCCTAATAAGAAATATTTTTTATTCGAAAAAAAGTAGAGACAATACAAATGTTCTGAAAGAAATGCAATTTCCATTAATTTATTATTACTAATAGTATTTAAGCAACAGTGATATTTTTCTTCACCGGAAAATATAATTAAATTTTAACTTTACTGTGAATCTCAATCTCTCTTTCCAGGTTTTTTTTCTAACATTAATAATATAATTTGATAAATACATTTGCAAATTGAATTTCAGCATGAATTCGCCTTTTCATGATATGTGGTCGATACACATTTTGGAAACAAAATAATGAAGTTTCGTTATTTCATCTTCCTACTGACAAGAAAAAGTTCGGCTAAAATATAAACTCAAAAGGCGAATCATAAGAACAACACTTCCATTTAATTTTCTCATTTAAAAATTTTCTATTATTTCAAAAGAATTAATTAAAAGTAGTCAATCCTTATAATGCATATTCAAAAGATAAATTTTTTTTTAATTTTTAAAAGGAAAATCAATTGAATTTATTTTTTCCCATTCATAAAATTTAATAACTCCTTCTCCAATACACAGTTTCAATTATCTTCTTTCGAAAAAAAAACAAGTCTAATTAGACTCTATAAGTATTGAGCCATCTCAACAAATTCAATTCTTAAAACTGCTTAGTAAGAAGTAAGATTAGATTCATATACTATTCTTCGCAAGAGCAATCTAAAGTTCAAAGCAATCTAAAGGACATGTTCTCCAGTTTTTTAGCGTCTATTACTGCAGGGTTTTTCCCACTATTACTTTTATATAAAAATAAACGTGATTAAAAAGTTGTTACATTCTTTTCAAAGTGCATCGCTATACAATAATACTATAATCGACGTAAAAAAGGAATGGGTTACTGAAAAAGAATATTAATCGATTTTGGGATTCATGAAACGTTTATGGCTAAATGTGCGTGAATATTATTTCGAAAATAGAAGGTTTAATTGGTTAATCAATATTTTTTACCAAGTTTTTTTAAGCTTTTCTTATTGTATGTACTTATAAAAGGAACGATGGAAAAAATCAAGAAAGGGATCCGGAAGAAAAAAATATTCACTTACGGGTACTTCAATAGAGAATTTTATGGAAAAGACTAAATATATATAAGTACTAAAATAAAATAAAAAAGGTAGATAATTTTCATATCACCTGGTAATTTACATGGCAAAGCACCAATAGAATAAAAGAAATAATAAGTCTATCAGGGGGAATCGAACCTAAGGAGAAACATTAAGAAATACCTCGGAGTTCATAATAAAATGCTTTTTATAAATTAATTGACTATGAGAGATCATTCTAATACTGAAGCAAATATGTAGTTACCAAACACAAAAAAAGACAAACATACGCTATATTATAAAAATTGCATATGGGTATACCATACCATAAAAAACTAAAATGAATAATTTTTGTCGGCCAATGATTGACTATCCGAAGTTCCAGCAATGGAACATCTGGATGGTGAAAAATCACAAGACATTCCCATGCAAATACGATTGTGTCGACTCAGCGTACCAATGCCTCACAGATGAATTTACAAACAGTATGAACATATGTTACCAATTTAGAGAAGACGTGCAATTGGACAAAAAGAAGTAAGGTGGTCAAATTGCAGTATCACTCGGCATTTAGATCAGAGCGACGCTACTACTCTATGACTTAGGTAGAAATGGATGAATCATGGCCGTACAGAGTATAAAAAAAGAGTACGGTCAATCGAAAGGAACAACAGAACTTGAGAACGGATCATGTGATCGTTGTTCACAATCCTTATTGCTTCTTTTAAACGATTCGATGTGTAACCAGAACACAAGAACTGCAATGACCATCTACAGGTCATTCGGCGAGTGGGGACTGAAATTACAAAGAACATATCGCCGACAGCCTCTCAACGTTGCACACTGCCAGACGCGTTTGCAAAGGTACCAGACGCATTCGGACTGGAATCTCACAGACTAGAGCAGAATTCTTTTAGAGATGAATCCCTTTTTGATTTAAGTTCCAATGACCAGCGAAGATGTTTCTGTAGAATGTTGATCACCATAAGGCTCGACAATTAAAATTTATTGAATGGAGTGCCATTTAATTTGTTAGCAGCCCGTTGGTACGTCATCGTAATTATATGCCTCATAGTGCTGTCCTAGCTTTAACGGACCCCTAGGTTTACATCAAAAGGATAATGCCCATTCACACACAGTACGCTTTTTTACTGTTTGTCTTCGTGACCTGGCCAGCGCATGGATCACCCCTAATACAGCCCATTTGAAATCTGATGAACAGGAGTCTCTAACCATCCCTGGATCGCACCGATCTAACACACGAACTGGAACATGCAAGCTAACTCAGGAAAACATCTGTTAATTCTACGAATCAGATTATGATTCAAACCAGCCGGATAACAGAACTAAATGTGGACTAACGCTTTTATTATAATTTATTTTTTTAAATTTTATTCTATTTATTTATTAATTTTGTTGTTGTATTTCCTAAATAAAATTTCCAATAATTCCTATGCTGCGACAAGTGTTTCAAGCTCAATACATGTATATCCTATCCGTATCCTTTGTACATCCCTTATGGCATTATGTTTTAAGTTATAATTTGATACATATGTATTACATATTAATTTAAAGCATCACATACTTGAGTTTGTTTAAATGAGCCATAAATATTTGTTCAAGAGTTATTTTAAAATATTCAAGGAATTTTAAGAAAACACGTCACTTTCATTTATGCAATTAAAGTCAAAGAAAAATAAAATCTTTTTTTGTACCTTAAATCCCCATAACATTAAATTTTTTTAAAAATTAATGTAAATAACTTAACATTCTACTTAATATATATGAATATTTTAAAAAGCGAAGACAAGAAATAATCAAGCAGTTTCTCGGAGGAAGGTATAAAAAAATTCTATTTTTAGAATTCAACATACTGTAAAGAGATAACTAGAAAAAGAAAAATTATTCAGTGCCAGAAACTGTAATGTTTAAATTTAAACACACCGTATTTTATGTATAATGCAGGAATTTTTCTCGCAAGAAAACATTTGAATTTGGTATGAGCGCAAATTAAAGGCACCATTGTTGGAAGATTTAATATGAAAAATGTAACTGCCAAAAAAGAAGCAGTATTGCAGCATGAAATAGGAAAAGTATAAGAAATTTATTCCGCAAAAATCTGTTTTTAGATTCCACTGAAATGTAAAATGGAGTTTTTACAATTTATACGAACAGACTTAACAATAGAGCATTTACAAAATAAATATTGCAAACGAATAAGTGACTATATGTAAATTTAGGACCTGAAATGAAGTAATGTACAAAAGGAATGCAAATTTAAGAGAAAAGCTTGTATAAGTTAACAACTTTATAACCTATTCATAGAATAAAAAGGGAAATTACAACAGAGAAAAATATGATTTCTTTAGGAAAATATTTTGATTGAGAAAATGAATGTAAATATTTACATGGTCTAAAAAGTGAAAGCAAATGGTAAAAATTGTATTGAAAAAATGATAATGTATATGATAAAAAATGATTAAGTATGGCAATGACATAGTAAATAAAAACTTTATTTATTTATGTATCTTTTATTACTGGATTTTAAAATCTAACATCGACGATTTTCAGACGGGGGGTGTCCCCCAGAGTTGGTAGCATGGGGAGAGGCACGAATATATAAAAAAGTTGAAAATAAAAACTTATTTAAAAAAATATTAATTTATTAATAGGAAACAAAAAAATACATTCTGACATAATACAAAATTAAATACATGATGTATATTTGTTGAAATCTGTTCCAATTTAAGAACTAGAAAGGAAAAGTAACATAATACTTATCCTATTACTTAAAAGTAACTTACTTAAAATATATATTACTTAAAAGTAACATTATCTTTGATAGAGTTTTGTACGGTTTATGATTAAGGTCGTAAGGCTTCAGCATCAAAGTACATTATTATAGCATTTAATTCATTGTTGTTGTAAGGGGTGGGGCAATGAAATGAAAAAAATTGGTTCGCAAATGAAGTATGAAATATTGAAAGTTTGAGAAGCACTGTTTTACTTTAAAAAAATTGTTTTAACAAGTAATTTATAATTTGATAAAGAATTTTTTTCCGGGAAAATAATGTATCATGTAAACCAAAATAAAATTTCAAAGTCGCTCGATTCTAAAGTCAAAAATACCAAGATCCTTCATGTACTGTTTTAGTTATGAAGGTAATTCACTGACAGTAAACTGTGTAGCAGGTTAGAGTCACTTAAGTATTCAACATTGTTAAGGTTCTTAAAGTTTTTTCCTTATAAGTTAGCTGCTGTGTTAAATATTTCAGAAAAAAACCCGTTTAAATTTTAAAATATATTTGACACGAATTCAAGCGAGGAGAACCTAGGTCATGTTTTCACTAATCATCATCACTTCAAATGGCGTCCAACCCGTTTCGCAAATTTCAAGGGCGTTTCTACTTTCAGTTTATACAACTCTATTTTTTTTATGGGAAACTCTTGATTCTTTTGTAAAAAGTCCTTCTAGAGTAAACAAGTTTTGCAGATTTACTTTGTAACCACATTGAACTCATGAAACGTTAATTTTTTTTTAATATTTTGACAACATTAAAAAACATTAAAAGATACTCAAACTTATAAATTTTGCACGCTTAGAAATATTATTTTGCATACTTACTAACAATTTGTTGTATATTACTCTTTTAACTCTCTTGATATTTAGAACTAAGTATTCATTTTTACTTTTTACGTTGAGTAAACTAACCCTTTTTTAACTGATAAAAGTATTAATAAAATAATCGCTGAAGAATACGCAAAAATAATAGCTCTTTTCCTTCAGTTGTAAACTATACTTAGTAACCAAGTTAAAAGAACCTGGAAGCTGAAAAATATGAGGAGGATACTCATATAGTACTCATGCTTCAATAGGATTTTCAATTGCTACTTTGGAATAAAAAAAATCTCTAATACCTAAAATTAGTATTTTATTTATTAGTATTAAAGTTTTTTTAATGATCGGATATGAGAAATATACACCCAACTCTCTTTTACACGGCAGATATACGTTCCTTAGAAAACCGTGTAAAAAAAATCGTCTAAAAAGTACTTGTAACATATGGTAAATTTGGGGATATGTTCCACAACTTTAGAAAATCGTGTAAGAAGAAAAAAACTCTAAAATATTTTCTCAAAAACCCGTGCAAAAAAGTAATAGTAAAATTCCTGTTACATATTTATAAAAAAAAATCATTTTCACTACAAAAAAAAATTTAAATTAGTGTACAGCAAGGATGCAAACTCAAAGGCTAACTTGGGCCAAACAAACAAGGTTTAACTTGCCACAAAAAATCAATATTCATAGAAACGTAGGTTTATTTTGAATAATACACATTATAATAAACATATGTAAAAGAACTAGAAAAATTTAATGTTTACTTCCTGACACGTAAAATCTCTTTTGTGCTACAATCTTTCCTATTTCGGGAGAAATTTCGATATTTTATTATATATTATTGCGTGCCAATATACTAGGCGGGCCGCAAGTGGCCTGCGGGCTGCGAGTTCGGCACCCCTGGTGTAAAGTGAAAACTATCTACTCGTGCATAAGAACGAAAATTTCGTGTAAAAAAGTATATTGATGAACCGTGTTATTTCACAAAATCGTGCAAAAAAAAAAAAAAGAGTTGTGTGTATATTTTTTAGATAAATCACCACAGTAGCAATTTGGAAAAAAATAACACTGAATAAAATGTTAAAGAGTTTTACAGAAGTGACACCAATTTTTTTTTTAATTTTGCATTAGGGAAGGAAATTTAACGCCAAGAGAACCTATTGTGACACCGTTGCCCTTGGACTATACAAAGCAGCATTCCGAAATCGATCTCCAATGACAGATCGCTCACTTTTGTTTAACTCATCCAAATGACGGTCATTGGGGCAGTATAAGGAGAAAGGACCTGAAGACGCTCCTCTTTGAGAAGGACCCAATTATTCCTTCACCTGGAACACAGATCCGTCTCCAGATTGCCGCTTTTAATGCAAATCAGGAATAGGGAATCCCTGATCGAAACGAAGGGAAGGCAACCTTGACAAGCATCCGACTCATGCAAATTGGTAGAATAAACTAGGACCCCACCGCCGCATAAACAGAAAGCTTTTTCTGTGCTAGCTTCTCCATGAAACATGGCCTATTTCTGCAAATGCAGCAGGTGCGTGAATTTGCTAACCTTTTCCTCACAAAAAAAGAATGCTTTTAAAAAAAATTCGTTCCCACTGTGTGCATAAATAGCATTTTATCTCTTTACCCTTCTCTTCCAGTAAGTCCTTGGAGGGTAAGGGAGGGAGACAGGTTCATTTTAAAATGCATGCCGTTGTTTTTATTTTCTTTCCACGTTCGGTATTATTTACCCAACATTCCAAAATAAAACCGATAAAAAAAATTTCAGAGAGCCTTATATTTCATATGAAAAAAACTTTCTTCCTGTTTCTGTAATACTAGTCTTCGTGATAGACCACACAGTGAATATTTGAATCAATAGATGCATGATAGACTGATTTTCAAGAACTTTTGTTAAAAAAAATCGTATATTGGTTACAGAATTCTGAAAAAAATATCAAAGGGTCCCGAAAGAGAGAGAAGGTAAATTCTCATAAATAAACGCGTGATACATTTTCTTACGAGTCTAGGTTTTTTTGGGGGGAAAATAATAATTTAACATACAGGGATTTTCATAAAATCCTTTGAAATCTTGGGCTAAATTTGAAATATATAAAATAGATTCAATAACACTGTAGGTAAATATTTATAAGGAATAATAATCACAATGCCTTTTCTGATAAATGTTTGGGATCAAACAAATTCTAAACTTGAAAACACGTTATATATGTCCAATTTTAGAATAAATGTACATTTTTGTGGTATGCTATAGCGATGTAAAACAATTCATATTTTTCTCTACCCTATTTTATCTATTTAAATTTTTGTGATTTTTAAAATTCAACATAAAACTTGCTTCGAAAATTCTCTTGTATAACACTTTTTACTTGTATTCTCCGTTTTGGTAACTGATTCTATTTATTTATAAAGATAGTTACTTCCAACTTCTATAATGTGTTTAAATATTGAAACAAAATCTAAAATATTTTCTTGAACACTACATAACTGATAGTGAACAAAAATGTATTTTTATTTCTCAATAAGACAACATTCTTCTACAACAGTACATTTATAACATTTAGAACGAACTATTTTATAGGGTACTGATTAAAAATTGACGATGCCAAATCGTTATATGTGTTTAAAATTCAGGATAAATGTATGCTGACATTTATTAAGAACAAAACATTATTCTCGTTATAAGACACACACACAAATACAATAGATCATCCAGCCTAGAAATGTTCCAAATATTAAATGCGTATCTCTAAAAAGGATTTATTAAAACGGTTGGGAATTAAAATAAAAATATGAGCCTGTACACATCTATTTACCGATTTACTGCAAATATTTGTGAAACTTCGGATTAATCATAACTTATGCATGGATATATAACTATTCTCCTTCTCTAATCCCTCAAGGGAAAAAGAGAACGAAACATTTAAAAGCTCGAGTACCTCCAAAGTAATCAATGAACTAATTCAATCATAATGATGATTACTATTCTTCGAGCAACTCGCATTTTATTAAGACCCTACTCTTTTAAATAAGAAACCTCGTATAAAAGATAAATACTAACTATCCTCTTTATAAGATCTTGAATGTAAAATAGCTCCTTTTAATCTCTCCTTCAATCCCTTTTGTGTTTCTTACAGGTTAAAGGATTTTTTTTACTATAATTACGTACTTTATATTTAAAGTAACAGATTTTAAATTGAAGAAAGAATTGTTGGATTAGATTTAAATTAAAATAGCATCTATTCCATTTCTCAAGTAATAAAACTGCATCGAAACTATATGTTTGATTGCGAGAAAAATAATAATTAATTTAATATCTTTATTGAATTTTAAAAATTAAAATTTAGTAGAAACAGTGGAGATTCAGTACTCTTTATATGCAAACAAGTGTGCATCAAATACCATCATCTTCCATCCCTCAAGTAGAAATGACCATCAGACAAATATGCTCAGAAATCATTTAACTGAATGTATTATAGCCGGATGTGAAATTAAATGTACATACAGATGCATAAAAGAATATATATATATATATATATATATATGAAATAATTCCATTTAATTTCTCTAAACAACTTTTTAATTTGTAACGGTCCTGGCCTTCAGAACTCGCGCGTAAATAATTAATTAGCTTACCGGCATAACGAGATAATTGTAACCATACCTCTTGAAAGTCAGCAGCTTACATTTTTGAAGTTAGATAACATCAGAATCTATTGAACGGTATCTTTCCACCCATGATAGTCTCCGTCCACGGAAGTTACGCGGATTCCATGACTTCCTGTTGTCGCTTTATACAAAACCCCGAGACTCAGAAAATTCGTTCTGTTTTTGTCCTCGTCAAAATGTAACGCGCGTTTGTCTTTTAGTGCAGTGTGTTTTCTGAGTTAAATGTTGTTTAAGAGTATGTTTATGTGTATGTGTGTGTCTATGTTTATGTACATCTACATGTACAATAAACAGGATTAGCTACCAACAAAGGACTGCTTCATCAATACCATAAATATTGCATCAACCATCTAAATAATGATCCAGATAAAGAAATTCTTTAACACTGACCACGTCCTGTCCTTATATATATATATATATATATATATATATATATATATATATATATATATATATATATATACTAAATTGACATAAATCTAAAAAGAGCAAAGCAGTAAACAGAAGAATAACAAGACAGTATAGGTCAGAACTAAGATAGTCTCAGTAGTATAATAGCAAACTCTTAGCCTTAGGAACTAAGATAGCAGGACTAAACATAGTTTTAGGGCCAGCTAAAACCTTCCCCTATATTTGCCTATACTACTGGGCTAAAAAATAGATGAGTGTGAGTACATATTCCTATTAAAAAATACAATTTCAAAATTTAATATGTTTACAATCTTTATACTTTTTTTATAAAAAGCAATAGAAAATGTAAAATGATCATAACTACAATCAATAAATACGTAATAGTCTTGAAATACAATGTTACATTTAAAGGATTACGTATATTTAGTGACCGTGATATAGAAACACTTCTTCTATAAAGCAAACCTTATTATTTAAGAGTTAACAAATCATTATTATTGTCATACCTCACATAGAAATTCCCCAATCTACCAATTACATGCCTCTGTATGAAAGATAAATACGAAATATCACTCGCATAAATCTTTAACTCGTGACATATTTGTTCTATTTTTTCTCCAACATTTTTTTTAAAAAAAACTTCTTTTAAGTAAAAGGTACTTGTATCCTTTTTGGGGATGATTACGTACTTTACGGGCAGAACTGTAATATTTGAACCGATGAAAAAAATTTTTGAAAGAAAAGCCAAACTACTCATCTCTTCTTTAACAAATCATCATTGTTCACCGATGACATAGCTATCAAATGGCGGGAGGTAATGAGCATCGGTAGGCCAGTGATCTATGTGCTGTGGGTGAAGGGATTAGATCGGTGCTTAGGATCCAATGATTTTTCCTTCCGAATGCCGTAGTAAATTGACGAAGCCGACCTCTACCAGTTAATCCTCTTTCCGATAGAGAACGCATTACTTCCATCACAACACTCTCCTTCCATTGTTCGAAGAGCACCTTGGCAAGAACATTAGAGCGAAAATCCCGACGAAAGATAAGGACCCCCTAAAACAAGTTTTCCAGAACTAATAACGAAAGACTGTAAAAGAAGAGTGTTTGTTTCTTGGTCATTGAACGAAAGATGGTTGAGCCGATAGCGGAGAATTAAATGATCCTTTCTGTCAGAGATGATCAGAGTGTCGGATAATTCAACTTCCAGGAACCTAAAATCGACATCGTATCGCGAAGAAATGAAAGACCTTACAACCTTGGCGATGAAATTTCATCACTACTTAAGAGATGGAGGGTTTAAAAGATAGAGTTTAGAGATGTATTATTCTTTTGTTTGATTTCGTAACATTTAAAATAAAACTGATACTATTTTAATATGCAGTTGAGTTTTGAAATGACATCATTTTCAAAGATGTTATTAAGTAAGCATATACATACATAAGTGTCTGATTTAAGTCGGAATGAAACTCCCTGCTCCGCATTTTATACTGAAACTAACTTCTATAAGCCTTTTTGTTGATCACAGTATTTTCATGATGTTTGAATTTTTTTGTGTATGTAAAACGAAAGGATCTCAATAAATATATATATATTTTTTTTTTGCCTTTCTTTCAAATAATACATGATTTTTCTTCAATCCTCTTTTTCACTTTTTAAGTAGCATACATAATTATAGAAACCAAGAATAATGATACATTTTATTTTTTAAAAAAGTAGTAACAAATTTATTAAGGATTAAAAACGCACTTATTGTTTTCCAAAAAAATTAATAAATAAACGAAGCGGCTATGAGAATAATCCTATCACCTCGTGATTCCGCATGTATATTCCCTCATACCAAGTAAATAAATAATTAAAATTACCAAGGTCAATGAACCCTAACTTCTGTCACAGCACGAATTTCTATAACATAACTAGCACAGCATACAAAAGGTTAATCTTCCCCTATTGTCAGGGCCGCAGTTCTGTGGAGACACAATTAATACCACCGTTATGATGCTGTCGAAGATCTTATAACTAATTGACCGGCTTTGAACTCGATAAAAAGTTAGGATAAATAATGCTGACTGATCATACTGAGCAATAGGTCACCAACTGCACCGTGTGGACACGATTGTGCAAAGGTGCTGGAAGTAATGATTGCCGCAAGGAGAGAGAGAACTCTTCCATAGAATGAAGGCTATTAAAGACCAAAGTGCAATATGAGACAAGATCAAATGGTTGCGCTAAAAGTCTGGGATTCCCTAACGATATCAGTGTCCACTATTCAAAGTGCTACAGATTCATTAATACCATATGTAGTACATTTCACTGCCTCAATGTGTTTGGTTGAAGCGAATTGCTCTCACAGCGACCTTTACATCGCGTTTGTCTTTAACCTCTCGAAATAAACAGGGTTGTCTAGAAAGGTACTGTAGCCAATCATCATGTCTGCTTGTATTGGCATTGTATAGTGTTAAATGATGAATCCGTTTCTGTTTTGGAGCACATCGAAACCGTATGTTGAGGAGCTGGGCCAGAGGTTTCTATCACCCTTCGTTTCACAGAGGTATATAGCCATTACTCATAGTGTAATAGTGTAGAGTACTATCTCTTACGATAGCAAGTAGTATATAGTCATCATGCGTATAACTTAAACAGCTCAACAATATGTTGATAATATTTTGAAACCACATGTGTTACCCTTCATGGCACGTCATCCTGGAGATATATTCCAACAAGATAATGCTAGATCCCATGTAGCTCGCATTCCTTTGGCATGCTTCCGTTATGTTGATACACTTCCTTAACTAGAAAGGCCACCATGTAACAAACCCCCAAAGTTTGCATTGCTAACTTCGAGGATTCTGCACTCTGAATATTTTGACTCTAACTAGACGTAGTTATTAAAGCCATTTAATTATTTACAGTCAAAAATATACATCTAAGTTATTTATTTATCAATTAGTCTAAGTTTAGGAGGGAAGATCAACTGTCACGTATGCCTATAAAGAATTAAACTTTACTTATCAGATGCAAGCAGAGAGAGAGACAGAAATGGATGAGGCCACACTGCTACAATCTTCCTAAGCAAACACAGATTCTATAATAGAAAACTTCAACATTTCTTGCAGATAATTAACTGGAAGCAATAGTTATGTGGTCAGTAATATTTTCCAGTTAGGATTACTATTCTTATCTCGCTCCATTTCACACAAACACTTTTTATAGCACTACACATCTGTACATCGCGTTTTTTCTGCAAGAATGTGGCAGTTAAAAATTTTCAATGGCCTTAAAGAAAGAAATCAAAGTTAGTTTTAATAGAGAAACGTTGTGGGTAACCCGTTACAACCAGATTTTTCGCAAATCGAGTATGTATGTGACATGATAGGCTGCTAGATTTGGAAACTCCAAAATGTCGCAAATCCGGAGAAATGACTTATTTTTTATTTACTCGGGACGTTCGAACTCATCCAGAGGGATTAGAGATACAAACTGGTCCTCCAGGAAAGAAAGGAAAGAATACAAAAAATGTGCAAGCAAGAAAATACAATATTAAAAAAAATATCTTCTACAAAAAGAGCAAAGGCGGAAAAACAAAATTACATCAGTCTATCGCGGAAAAATTGAGAAATAAGGGAACAGGAAGCCAACTTATTATGAACCATATTGTGAAAAATAAAATATAACCAGGAAGGATTTACTTCCTGTGTAGGTTTTACAAGATGAAATTCGGAAGTATGGGGCAATGAAAAACAAAGCGATCGGCTTTCCCGGGAGAACCACACAAACAATTAGGAGTAAAAAGTAACTTGAACCTATGAAGGTAAACAGGGAAAGGACCATAACTGGTAAGAAAAAAAATAGTCATACCTGGATAAAAACTTTTGAAATAATGATTTCAAACAAAGTGAGGAGTTTGAACACGGCAAAGATTTCTCCCTAAAAAAAAACTTGTTTTTGCACAAAAGTCTGCGAAATTATTAAAAGGTGTAATAGTATGTATATTTTTATTAATAATAAAGTAATTTTTAAATTCTTCATGAAGTACAGTAAAGTTTCTTTAAAAAATTCAATTATTTTATATTACAATGAGCAGTAGAAAGTAATTCACCCGCACGCTAAACTTTTAAAGATAGAACAAAGAGAAGAACCAAGAGCTCTCCTCACCCTCATATCATTAAAGGGTTTACTATTGTGAGTAGAACTAAAAACAATCAAAACGCAGTTTTAATTGTCTTAATTACAATATTTAATTTAAAATCAGATAATTTAGCATTAAATAAAATTACGGCGAGGTGACGCCTCCTAGTGAAATTGAAAGAAACAGCAATGAGATCTTTTGCGAACGGTTGTAACAGGAAGATTTCAGCATTTCTTGAAAAGATGGGATTGAAATAAATATTACACAAAATTAGGGAAAGAACCCAGACATGTGGGCAATCTTTAGAAATAGAATTTTTTAATAATAAAGAATTAGTCAATCCAGATAATGTTCCAACCGCTGAAGTAGGAGTAGAAAAATTTTTGGAAGAGGAATGTTGCTAGAAAAATATTAAAGGGTCCAATCAACGTTATCAAAAAGCAGATTTTATATCAATAAAAGTGACAGAAGTGAGCTTGAATTTTCTAGTGTTTTTGATTTTTTTTAGTTAAATTGTCCACGATAGGTGGGGTTTGCAGTTTGGAAGTTGGGCGATTGCAGTGAAGCAATTGCAATTGGGCAATTGCCCTGAAAACAAATTGCAGGCCTTAAGGATTAAACGGTTATTTAAAACTTAAAATATAAAAACCTGTTAAGAAAAATCTTTCCTAAAATTTTGGCCAAGATAGACAACAAACATATTGGACCATAGAAAGGAACGAATAACGGGCTGCGTCCCTGTTTTCAAAGGAATTTAATTGTATTTAACTTTGAGAGAAGAAGGAAAGTAACAAAGAGTTATTCAAAGTTGGTAGAACCGAGACAAGGGAATGAACAAAACAGGGCTTTCCAACAGTGCCGGTTTAAGCTCATTTCAGGCACTGGGCGCAGAAGATCTACGCGCCCCCTTGGCACTGGCGGGTCGAAATTTATAACTAGAAAATATGGTTAAGTCCAGCTTATACGGGCCCCTGGGCGCCCACCCCAAGCACCCAACGGATAAACCGGCACTGCAATGAGAAGAGAGTAAGTCGAGGTCAATGTCTAGAATATTACCAAGACGGAGACAATAGAAGACAAGTTCAATTCCTGAGGAAAAGATATCGAATAATTGTTAAATGCTTGGCAGAATGTATCGTAAGATGAGATGAGGAATCTTTATTAATCTTCACATCAACTTATGCAAACATGCATCGCCGGCAGAGGCAAGTAGGTTCACTAATTACTCATCATAACGTTCATTATGCAGTCACGGATGAGTTTCCACGACTTTGAATTTTTAATCGTTTCGTTTAATCACTGTGCGTTTGTGTGTGGGGAGAGAGAGAGATAATAACTCTATCATATATATATATTTAAGAAATTCAATACAGTTTCCACAACTTTCTATTTTTTTTTCTTTATATAGTGTTCATAAATGACGCCACTGGCACAAGTGATTTGCATGAGTAATGCTAATCATTTACTTGCTTCATCGAGGTCTGCGCATGGCGCAAATTTCACTGCTATCTGATGTTTCCCTCATGATGTTGCATTATGAATAACCAGCATTGTATATCAGTATTAACCACCTAACTTAAATATTCCAAAATTCTACCACATTAAATAAATAAATATGAGGCAAAAAATTTTACCTGTGCCAAAGCGCATTTAAGGTTAACTTTTTAAATTATAAATAATATGGATACTTCATTCTGAATTTAACGAAAGACCTGGTTGAAAGTATTTGATAAAAAAAAAATTATGCCATAAAAAAGAACGTGATTTGCTCAACAGGAAATACATTTTAGGGGGGGAAAGCGTGTAATTTTTTTTCACATAAACATTTTTATATAATAACGCGTCAACCACTTTTAATAAATGGTTAACGTATGAGTAAACATTAAAAACTCGGGACGCTGTCTTTATGTTCAAAGGCAAAGTAGAGCAAGCTTCAAATACTTAAGGAATGAATGTTTAATAAAAAATATGGTTGATGTTGAAACTCAGAAGATAACGTGTTTTAATTCAAATGGTTTAGACAAGTGGAAACCAGTGCTACTCACACTGCATTAGAACATTTAATTCCACACTGCATTCAATTAACATTTTTGAATAAATGTATATTTGCCTCAAATTAATTCTATTCAAAACAGTCCATCCGCAAAATAAAATCCTATCAACGTGGGACTTAAGAGGACGTTAACATACACAAAAAAGAAAACCACCATGTCCTTTTTTCGAAAAAAAAATGTCGTAAGGATATAGGTTTTTATTTTTACTTTATTTTTCTCCCTAAAACGATTTATCCAAGTTTAGAAAAGAGGGAAACTATAGTAGGAAAGAAAACTGAAAGACAAGTGATCTC
The DNA here is from genome assembly GCA_019973935.1 of Trichonephila clavipes. Lineage (NCBI taxonomy): Eukaryota > Metazoa > Arthropoda > Arachnida > Araneae > Nephilidae > Trichonephila > Trichonephila clavipes. Next base: position 1,083,217 of record BMAU01020026.1, on the reverse strand, counting down.
TCTGAAAGGGAACGAAAATCGACCTGCTCAAACTCCAAAGAAAAGAAAGTCTTCTTGGATAAGAGGACGGCCATCATTCAATCGCCTTAAGTGTAGCACAGATTCCACAAGGTTATCCAACCATAGATCCATGAAACATGCTAGAATTTTGGAAAGAAATTTATCGTTTACCAACTACATTTTCTATGAACGAGAAAAATTGTGTTTTTGCATAATAGAATTGATATTAAGACCTTCCACGAACACTCATTTCCTTCAAACGGAGTTTCGATTTATTCTTCGACAAAAGGCTTACTGGAAGCGAAAGAGTGAAAAATGACGATTCGTCGCTGTGTAATAATTTACACTTCTCAAATATGTGAAGAAGGAGATATTCAGTGACCTTTAGAGACAAATTGAATTGAAAAGAAAAACACGTTTTTATAAATGTTTAATAAATAAGAAAATGAAAAGATGTTTTGAAGAATAAAAGTAGCCATCTTCAGACCAATAGGCCACTCAATTTATCAACTTTTTAGATGAGGAAAAAACTAATTTTATATATATATATATATATATACTGATTTCTTTTCCAGTTCAATATATCCTTTATTGCTGAAGGATCTTTCCTTCGAGGCTCAAACGTCCTCCCGTTGCTGCGGTGTGGAAGTTGGAAGAGGGGTTCTAGCTCAGGTGTTGTCCTCGCCACTTGACCAAGGTTCAAACTTACGAAATCCATCGCCAAAAGCGACGTTAATATTCACCAACGTAATATTACGACGTTAATAATACGTGCGACGTTAATATTCACTCACTTAATCCCTTAACTGGTTTGCCCGTACACCTTACGGCTTACCGAAAGCTGGCCACAACCTGTTTGCCCGTATGCTGTACGGGCACTGATATTTTCTTCTTTCCATTTTTGAACTGTACATATTTTTCATCCACATAGGGAGATTATTAGTGCTAGTGTGTTTTCAAAAGATGCAGTTTGTCCATGGTACTAAAATACTTCTCATCTGGCATTTTCTTTATTGTGAAGGCGGAAGTTTTTCATTGAAGGCAGGAATTTAGATTCTTGAAAATATTCGATAAGGAACAGGGGTAGGCAAGCCAATGTGCAATTTGTTACTTGAGAAGAAATAAAAATGGGCCTATATATATGTATATATATATGTATATATATATGTGTATGTATATATATATGTATATATATATGTATATGTATATATATGTATATATATGTATATGTATATATATATGTATATGTATATGTATATATATGTATATATATGTATATGTATATATATATATATAAGTATATGTATATATATATGTATATGTATATATATATGTATATGTATATATATATGTATATGTATATATATATGTATATGTATATATATATGTATATATATGTATATGTATATATATGTATATGTATATATATATGTATATGTATATATATATATGTATATGTATATATATATATATATATATATATATATATATATATATATATATATATATAATATACATGTATTTAGTTATATACACTCATGGACAAAAAAAGATTAGTGTACCAAGAAGGAGTCGTCAAAATAAAACGAAATTTTACATACGTAATGACTACTCTGGTATAAGTAAATGATTAGAAAATCAAAAAAAGATCCCTTATTTCAGAGAAAAAAACAACAGAATGGGGGATTTAATACCCTGTTGAACCCTCTCTAGTGCACAATGCGATACGATCGGGCATTGAGGCATACAAGTTCTGTATGAATATCTTGAGAAATTTCGTTCCACATTTGCTGTAACCTTGCCTAGATTGTTCAAACTCGTGGGATGCCCAACTCGCCATCACAAATGCTCGATTGGAGACAAATATGGGGATAGGGCAATCCAAGGAAGGGTAGCAACAATACGGAGACAGTCTTGTAAAACCCTTGCCGTGTGAGGCTGAGCATTGTCTTGTAAAAAATGGCTCCTGGAAGCCGTTTCATGAGTAGCAACACATGTGGTTGCAGGATGTCATGGACATACCACTGGGCTGTCATGATGCCACGGATCAATACTAGGGATGACCGTGTATTTTAGGCAATGGCACCCCATACTATCACACCAGCTGTGGGAGCGGTGTTTCGCTGTAAAGCAAAGGCCTATATTATCTCTGCCCACACTGCAATGTAAGATTGAGTATAACACCATGCTTCAAATTACGTGTGCATAGATATATATGCACACACAAAATCCTCAATTGTTTGAAAAAGAGGTATGAACATGAATTGTTTTTGTAAGTATGAGAGAAATTCGTTTAAGATGTATAAAACATTCTTCACAGCATGCAGAGTGTTATTATAAAAAGCAAACATTTAGGGTTTTTTGTGTTTCACAATTATAAAATAAAAAAAAATAGATTTAAAACTTTAAAATTTAGAATTAAAAATTAAATCATTCCATTTTCGCGTTCTCTGTTAAGTACTATGCTTTGTGATATGCAATAAAAAATGTGCTTTTTCTTAAAAAAAAACTTTTTGAGGGCAAAAAATTGACCATATAAGGAGTTAAAGAAATGTTTTCAAAGATACACTCCAGAATTGTAATTTTAAAGAAAGAATAATAATACAGTGTGTAATAATGTGTGTGTGGTTTTAGCTTCTGTACACCCACAAGAATGTTTTACTTACCTTATGTGGCAACATCTTGTATGCTTATTGTGTGTATTTCATAAATTCAATTTAATCGGCCATTAAGTAAAACGTATAAAAGTTTGGTTCCATTGTGTAAAAAGTATAAAAGTTTGGTTCCTTTGTAGAAAGAGACGTTATTGTAAGCAATTATTTTAATAGTATTACAACTACCTACAAAAGCAGCAACTGTGAAATTGAATTTGAAATATAGTGCTTAGCATAATATAATTGTATTTGAAAGGAGTTTCTCGAATTTCGGTCTAATTTTGTATTTAGTTATTCATTGCACATGGAATATACAAATACGAACACCTTAGGTATGTATGCTTATTAGAAAAAAATGTTAATCGAAGCCAGACTATAGAAATTACATTTAAGTTAATGCATGAATAAACTAAAACGTTCAATTAAAACAAAGTTAACATTAAACTTTTGAAACATTCTAACAAAATTCAGATAAAATTGAAGTATAAAAATCACTTAGAGGATAACAGAAGGAATAAAAAGAAAACTATTAAAGAATTTAAAAATATGAACATAAATGGTATTATTAATGAGGATAATGTATCGGAGTTAATTATTTTTTTAAAAAAAACATTTTGTGTTGGCATAATAAAAATTGCCTTTAACTGTAACAAACAAACAAAAAATGTTACAAAACATTTGAACACCATTATATTTCACAAGCAAAAAAAAGAATCATTTCAACACCAAAAACACATTACATTAAATTGCCTTTTCAATTTAAGTGGATTCTAAAATATAAGGAGGTCAATGGAAGATTCAAGCATTTGGCAAAAGTTTACGATTCTTTAAAATTATACATATAAAAGGAATGGAGACTAATCTTTTTCAAGATTTTATTCTATAAATATAGTTTACTTTCTTCTTATTTTCGATACATTACATACATATTTAACTAAGAAATAAAATGTTTCATTTACGTTTGAAAAACGAATTAGTGGAAAACATGAATCTGTCTAACTGAAAAACGAAATATAAAATTGTAAAACAAAGAAAAATGTCAAAATGGATTTATTTTACTTCAAGATGTGCTATTATATCTCATATTACTCTATTTTGCTTACTTTGGGTTCATAAAAAAGCTTTTGGCACACTAGCTTGGAACCATCCCCACAAGTTCATGGTACGCTTCTAATTTCAGGAAGACGTCCAACAAAACAAAAGATAATCTTATGTCTGCGTATTCAATACACACACGTACATTTGAATATGTACACCCGACTCTTTTTTACACGACTTTGAAGTAACACAGTACACGCAGTTAATGAATTTTTTTTCTTTACAGAAATTTTTTGTTCTAAAACGAATCTCAGAAAGAAAAAAAAGTGGGGATTCGTGCCTTGTGGATGGATTGGAATGATTTGATCGTATTTATGAGAGTTTATAATAACAAAGAAGTCGATACTGATGAAGACGAAAGCAATTAACAGCTGCTTTAATTAGTGAGAGCTTGAAATTTGCTACAAGTATGAAGAATTTTTTTACTCATGATCCTGACATAGAGCATGCATTATTATTTCAAAGTAATCATATATAAAAAATTATATAAGCAAATTGAGAAACTAAAAAAACTGCCGCTAACAACAGACTTTATAACAAAATAATCAACTGAGGCTGTTAATAACGAGAGAAATTCTTCATTTGAATCAAAACCGACAGTTGTGCAAGACATATCTGACTCAACTGATGATAGCATTTTTGATCCAGTTCGTAAAAAAAGTGCACACACTTGTTATCAAGTACCGATGTGAGTAGTTAATAGTTTTATTCCTATAATTTCAGTTTGAATTTTTATATGTTGTATGTACTTACAGACTGTGAATTTCTATTGTACACTAATTTAATTTTTTTAATATAAATCAATTGTGATGTTTTCATAAATGTGTAAAAGGGAGATTTCTCATCTTATACAATTTTTTAAAGTTATAGAACGTATCCCCAAATTTGCCGTATTTCACATGTATATTTTTACAGTTTTTTTTTTTTTTTTGCACGGTTTTCTAAGGAACGCATTTACCGTGTAAAAAGAGTTAAGTGTATGCGCTATATCGGTGACAGAAAAAAGATTAAAAAGTAATTTATCTCGAATTTACAACATAACAAATAATCTTTGTAAATCTTCCAAGTGTAATTCTGCATGCAGGTCCTACACTAGAAATAAGAAATTATTCATTTAAGACAATCGCCTATTCACTCATAAAAAAACCTATAAAATTTTATAGAAAACTTTACAAACTGAAACACAGGAAAGAAATCACTATTCCACACAAATAACAACGTGATGTTTATGTCGCCTAAAACTTTATTTGAAATTAGGAAAAGTGCTCTAAAATTGCCGCAGTAGTCGTGCAAAGAGGAGCCCTGAAAACAAAATTTAATGGATTTTATTATTTTGTTAAAGTTTTCTATCCCTTGTCAGTAAACGAGGAAACCAAGGCGATGAACTAATAAACCACAATGGAGCAGAGGCCGTTTCAAGATGTAGTCAATGCAGTTTTAGAGGAAGGAAGCCATTGACGAAGGGAGAGCAGATGCTTCGAAGCTACCGGAGAGGAAGACCATTCTTTAAATGGGGAAGAACTTTCTGGATATCTACAGAAAAGTCTTTATTCCTATCAATGGTCTCAAGGGAAAACGGGAATGTTCACGAGGGCAGCCAGCAGCATTCTGTAGAGTTTGCTGGTGAACTCGAGGGAGGGGCATTGGTTGTCTTAACCACGATTTTACCTGAATGGGCCGAAATTTTTATTTATTTATTTCGGAAAAGATGGGAAAATGGAAGTGAAGTCAATACAGAAAAGGAAGCTCGGTGAGTTTGGAAGGATAAGGAAATTTCAAAGTATGGGATGGAATAATTCACTTGTACATTTAACCTATTCCACACAGGTAGTCAGTGAGATTTTTCTGTTTTAGTGTTCTGTTATGTAAGAATGAAGTTTTGACATCGTTACTTCATATTTCCCCCAAAATACGAATTAATTAATTAGTACGTACTTTTAAATGATATTCTTCAGGAAAATGGAAAAATATATTTCAGAGTAAAACTTCTAATATCAGACATGTGATTAAAAAATTGCATTTTAAATTTAAAAAGAAATGGTTATAAAAAGTATGGATAAGAAGCACTATCTCCCATCACTCAAGATCATTCCTTATGAAAGGCGTATCATAAGCATACTACTATGAGTTTAACTATGTACATCAATTTGCAAAACATATGGCAGGGGTGGCGAAACTTTATGGATTAATGTGCCATTTTTTCTAAAGAAATGCTTAATGAGGTATAGACGTGCCATCAAATAATTTTGACTTGAGATTATTGGGAAAATAATAATAAAATAAAAAAAAATTACTAAATACTAACTTCACAAAATTCTTTATTTACTACGAAAAAATACGTTTTGTATTGTATAGTAGTAAATGTTTCAGTTATAAGAGTAATTAAGTTTAAGTAACATTAGTGTGACGTCTGTTGTTGCAGAGTATATATATAGATGACAAATGACTTATTTTAGGATTGTAAGATGTTACACTTTTAGAAGAATGGTGCTGAAATGGAATCATCTGCCAAACGGTTTCTAAACGAGTCTTTAATGTTATTCATCTCTGAAAATAATGACTAATAGGCATAGGTCGATGAAAATGTAGTTAAAATAGCATGAGCCTGCTTCTTACAACAGCTAAATGTGTCTGGAATCAAATTCCGTGTTTCCAAAATTTTCTTACTAGTGTATTATTTAAATTGCTTGTTAATCTTTTGTTTCGATCTATTCCAACTTTTTCCTTGTTTCAATACATTTTTGAATCCATATTGAACTAGACTAGAAATCAATAAGTTGCATTTTAAATTCAATTTCCAACCAATCGAATTGGGGCAAGTTCATTTTATCAAATAATGTCACATCAGGGTACAAAATAAACATAAGCTTTTCTGTGACAATTTTTTGAACTGAGAAAATCTCACAGAAAATTCCCTGATTGAAGAATCAATTATGGAAATAAATTCTTCAATTGCTATACCTTTGTCTGTGGTTTCTCATGCACATTTTAATCTTTGAAATTTTTTTTCAAGTTTGGGGTTCTTTGTAGTAATATAGTTTCTGAACAAAAATGCAAACCGTTTTGATCGGTGACATGCTCAAAATATTGTGCCTCGTGCCATCAATGGCACGCCATCCCTGACATATGGTATCGCTTTTTTAAATTAAAACACACTTGTGTTTTCGAATGTTCTGTAGACGAGTCTATAAGTATAGTGAGAATCAATTATTGAAATTTTACTTTTTGCAGCAGCATCCTGTCCATTTACTCTGATGAAATAAGGTATCATTGTCAACCAACCTATTTCAAACGTAATTGTGGTAACAAATTTCACTATTTCCAATTATCGTTTCTTTTCAGAGCCCATTTTATCTCGATGGATGTTTTTCCTTTTACCTGCAAGACTTCTGTAAAACCACCGACCAAAACAATAATAAACGACAGCATATTGCATGAAACCTTATACGCCCCTTAAATATACTGTCACTTTTTTGTTTCTATTTTAGAAAATACGTAGAGTTCGAAACATTCCAAACAGGTTTTCTCGTTACGACTTTTGTGATTAAGTGAAGTAATTAATATATATAGATATTAGATATAAATCACACACAATAAAAACTAACAGTAAAACTATAACAAATGTGAGTTTCAAAATATTTAATAAGATAATTATGTTCAAAACAGTATCTTGTAATTTTTGTAATATTATTAATTTTATCACTATCTTTATTAAATAAATACGAATAACGTGGCAAATAGTTAAGATTTATATTTCCATAAATAGACATATGAATACTAGTATTGCAGAAGGAAACTTTAATAATGCTAAAAATATAAGCATCCATTTATCAAAAATATTAGTATTTAATTTATGATCCATTACATGTAACGTTGTATTTAGGTAATCTGTAGTAGGTTTGATTATTGTTAGTAATAATAATGTTTAAGAAATTAAGATAAAAAGCAATATTATGCATAAATATTATCTTTTATAGCACACACACAAAACCTATTAAATCGTCAACATATTTATATAGATAAAAATCATAACCAATATATTGAATTTCATAAACAAAAAATATAAACATAAATTATCTAAACTATTCCTGGTTTTCTTTTCTTGATTACTTGGCTTTGCCCAAACTGATCTTATTTCGTTCCCGTTGCTTTTTTTCAACATGAATTTTTGACTAAACCAATTAAAGAAAATAATAACGTCCATATATATGAACGTGTGCGTGCGTTTAAGTAGCTATATATATGTGTGTATGCAGTGGGGCACACAAGGGGGGATCCTGGGGGTCTGGACCGCCCTCAAAGCCCTTCATTTTTTTCCCGATTGATTATAATTCTAAGTATATAGTACGTAAAATTTAATTAATTTCTTGTTATTAATGATTAATATTATTAATTAACGCTAATTATTTATTCAAAAATTAGTTTTTTACTGTGTTTTGTTCCCGAAAATCGACAAAATCAAAAGGAGCATGATACAAGAATGGTGAACTTAAGACCCCGGACCCCCCTGAAAAATTCCTGTGTGCGCTACTGTGTGTGTGTCTTTTAATGTTCACGAAGGAAAGAAGTATGAACTCAGATTTAATATGTAAGCTTCAATAAATTTGTTGTTTAAAATTATGCAATATGTTTTACAAAAGAAAAAGAAAAAACTGCAGACTTTATTGAAAATTGTAAAACATTTTTACTTATACTCTATTAGCTAATTAATTGTCAATTACATATGAAGCCATACGAGTATATTTATCGGCACTTACACCTATAAAACTGACATAAAAATGAATTCCCTGTAATGATGGTGAGTGAAATTTAATTAAATGTATTAACTACGTTTATATTATACGAATAATTAAATCAAAAGATTAACCTTAATGAAGAATTAATTACCTAATTATCCGATCGATTCATAGAACTTTTTCACAGCCCCAAAATATATCAAATTTTATTTTCAAAATTAACCTACAAAATCTGCAAAATTTACGTTAGGAATTTTATCTAATTGGAGTAAGCTTTTTAAACCTAAATAATTTTTATGAACTAGAATTTTTCCATATTGCACCAAAGAAGGGTATTTTCAGTTCTGAAATTGCATTTGGATCAAAATTCAGAATACTTATATGTATACATATCACTATAAAATGTAAGAAAACCTACGTAAGTCCTTACAAGATAATAAAAGACTTCCGATTTGAGAGTTTGGTAAATCCATCCTTATTAATCTTTTTTTCCCACAAAATTTCAAGTGCATTTTGGTAAAAAAAAAAAACAAATAACTAAATTTTCCACTAAATAGGTCTTCTCGAGACTCAAAGAACTTGAGATTTTTAAAATATCTCAAGTACTTAACAAAAGATATGATGCATTTTATTTTTATCAAGTCAAAGTTTTCTCACGTAAAATATTCTAATGTTTAATTACGTCAGCGATTTAAAAAGGAGGGTGAAAAAACGGCGATTTGTTGTTGATGACCCAAATTAACTTGTAAACTACGGTGTTTACTGAAGAAATGTTCGACATACGAGTCAGCAAATGAACCGAAAGGAAGGTTGCCATTAGGAATGTTTTTGAATTCAATGAATGCCAATAATTAACAGATAAAGATGATAATTGCCAAACATTTTTTCGAAAAAAATGCAGAAACATTTTGGCTTCATGCCAGGTAGTTTCTTTTCAGAAACTGACTTACTCCCATGACATGTTTACGTCGTAGTAAGTTTTTCTTTTTTTAAAAAAACTTTAGTTTGAAAAGAAGCCAATTTGCAAGTGACAATACCCCACCATCGAATTACATGGTAAACAACACTGTACAAAATGCGTTATGTGGCGTTACAGTACTTTTCCAAATGTATTCTACGTATTTCTACCAGTAGAAATTAGTATGAATGAAGAACACCCCACAGTATATGTTTTTTAGCATAAGAGTTGAATAAAAGATTGAAGCATATTTTCATGTGGCATTATCAAGTCTCGACAAACAAAAAATATATCTCTACTCATATTTAGACCTATTGTTTCCCTTGTTGCTTGTTATTGTTGCTGTTAACGATGATTCTGGCTCAAAGAAGACAAAGTCGACTAAAATAACCCAGGTATCGTCGAGAAATCCAAGCTTTCTAAGACTAAAAGTCTACTTCCTACATCTAAAAATAGGAATAACATACACTCAAATAAAATGTAGTAATATAAAAGTAACAAAATTGCCCCATAGCTAATATAAGTTAATTAAATGATTTTAAATCAATCAATTTAGATATAAGTTAAGGCTCACAAGTATAAAGTAGCTTGATTGTATAATATATTTCGCCACCAGCACTCGACAGTGCTTCTGTACTCAAAGTTAAGTACAGAAGCACCCATGTGTGCCAAGATGGTTTAAATGTATGTTAGAAAACCGATTGTTTATATAAAATACAAGCTCACATATTTATGCACATTTGAAAATTTAGAATTGATTTCTTTAGAAGATTTAAGGGATTTAATTTTAAAATATGAACTTATTTTCAAATATTTTAAAATTCATTCTTTTAAATTTAATGTAAGTTGGATATTAATAGCTGGAGAAGTGGCAAAGCTGCACCACAATTTGCGTTTCCTAGGGTGCACCACGAGGAGGCCTGCTACGTTACACTATCTTGCAAAGAGAAAAGCCCTTGTGATCCAAAGACCCACGAAAATTTTATTCTTTAATTCCTTAAGGTATTTTACTAATATGACCTTTAAGTATAATTTTAAAATGGAAACCGTGGAGATATCGAAGGACAAGAACTGGGCAATCTTGAATGAAAACCCGCCTGGGTTTCTGGGGCTCATTGAAAAACTGTTGTAGATCATTTTAGACTTTAGACAGGGCATGACTGTCTGAAATCCCATTTCTACAGAATATGTATCACTGACTTGACGGACTGTGTTCGGTGTAACTCTGGTCAGCCTATGACCACTTAACATTTGGTCGTGTGCCCTGTACTAATTAGTCTTAATTCTATTGTCGAAAATATTGAAGATCACGAGCACTAATGGCATAGGTGCTATTATTGTAGTGTGTGACATTTGTAAAATAAACAATATTAATAACAGCCAGTAGAGCACAAAGAGAGGAGGGGTATAGGGGGCAAATCCACCTCAAGCGTTCTCGATTTTTCCCCCGATTGATTATAATCCTGTGTATATAGTACGTAAAATAATTAATAACAATTTTTTTTTAATAACTAAGGCAAATTTTTATTTATTAATTTATTTTTTACTTTTTTTTTTGTTCCCGACCATCGATAAAATCAAAATAATATGTATGGCGGCGTATTGGGGTGTGATACAAGAGTGATGGACATTCGACTCTCAACCTCCCCCCCATTGCGTGCACCACTGATAACAGATAGCCATACATAGAGAATATTTATCTTAATATCTTTAAAAAATCTCACCAGTCTTTAATCTTCATTTTCTTTTAGCCTTGCATTTCTGTTTTATGTCTCTTTGTGTGTGTATACGCATCTTGCTAGCAAAATATTCACAAAATAAAGCTTAATAAAAAAGGCGTTATTTTTTATCCGTCCAATTAATCATTTTTTACTTTTTTTATATATACACATAATGCATTTTTTACTCAGTAAAAATAAATTTTATTGCATTTCATGTTTTATAAAAATTATCTTAAGTTATGAAAAAATTGTAACTGCAGAATACTGAAGTAAATTTTATGAGTACTGAAAATATCATACATAATTTACTACAAAGCTACTGATTGTTCAAACTTTTCAGGGTTTTTGTTAAATACTTTTCTTTAAAATACAAATTAGAAGAAAGGGGCTGAACATCTATATAAAACGATATATTTCTTTTCAGGAAAATGGAAAGTAAAAAATTAAAAAAGTATAAGTAACTATACAAAATTCTTTTCATTTTAAATTCCATTTTTCAAAGAGAAATAATAAATGCAGAAGAAAAAGCCAATTTCAATAATAATGTTCAAACGAAATTGAAAAAGTTAACTATGCCTGAAGAGTAGGCATTTATATCTGACAAAATAGATCTCCGAATTCGAGCAATCGCATACATCGAAACGAAAAGTTTAGATAAAAATCTAGAATAGAACGCTGCATTAAGCAGAGAACTTGAAGTTTTACAAAAGCTTGAAAAACAAGTAATCGAAAAAATATTTTCCTTAAAAGAAGAAATAAAATTCGTAGTCAGTTCTGAATGGGAGTTCTAGAGAGAGAAAAAGAAAACTAAAAACTAAATAAAAATGCTCCAGTTCCCTTCTCCTGGCACTGCCCAGCTCCGGTTTTGTCAGCAGATTCGTTACAGTATCGATTTTTTGGGGGAATAAAGTAACCTAGAGTTTCCCCTATTCCTAATGCTTGCTCGCCTTTTCCTTGTCAGGTTACTCATTTTTTTCTTTGTCTCAAATATTTGCTATGGTTTAACACAACTCGAGAAACTTTTGTGGAGTAAGAATTCCGAAACCCAATTTCGAGTTCTTACTGAGTAAAGCAACAATGAAGATGTACCAACAATCTAGACTGTGAAGTCGTCGATATTGTTTGGGTAGACTCATATTTTTATTTCTTTTTATTACCTGATTTGCTGCTGGGGGACACATATTCTACGAAAATCTGAAGGTGATTGAATAAAATAAATATGTATAGTCAATACATTCCGGATTCGCGGTAAGTCAAGAACTGTATAATAAAGATTATTTTGTAATTGCTACTATTCAATTACTTATTCATTGGGTTCATTTTGATACAATTAATTATACTCTGAGGAAGCGTAGTATTTTTGATGAATGTTGATGAATCGATATTAAGTCACTTTTTATCACTGTGTTTTGAAACTGAGACTCTTGGAAAGTTCAAAATTTCATTATTTTCTTATTTCTACCATTGATATTGCATCATTTTAGAACCACCTATATAATATAATTAGACCCGCATCCAGGAATGTCTTTAGACGCTGAAGCCTTTTTGAGGCCCTGGACCCCTATGCTAAAGGCCCTAGATGAGATCTTTAAAAGTAAACAGTATATAGCATACATTGTCAAATACTCGTTTTCAAACGGTAATTTTAAACAAATAAAAGTGAACGACTCACAATCTCAGAAACTTAGGTACAAACCAGCTCGACCGATGGTCGCTTTTCAACTAAATGATTTGAACGATTGTTTATCGAATTAGACCTAGGCCCAGGCATGGACGACAGTCTTCACATAACAATATAGTTTTTAGCCAGTTGACATGCAGTTTGAATTTCCCTGTTTTTCGGAGAATATGTGTGGGAATGATATTTGAACACATTAAAATTTTTCGGATCATGATCTTATTAAGAAAAAAACTAGAACGAAACGAGGCCCCCACCCAAAGCGAGGTCCTGGGCCTGGCCTATTTGGTCCATGCCTTAAGACGTCCCTTCCCGCATCTATAATAATTAAAGCATGTTTCATAATTTCGCAAGTTAAAATTATTTTCCATGATATTTCAATAGAACTTATTCATAAAAAAAAAAAGCTAGTAGGAAAATAAAGTATCACTTATATAGCATAAAATTAAACAAAACTGGCTCCAAAAGTTCAGAGACTGGATGCGAAGTAACAGTACCCGCATTAGTTAAAATTATTGCTACTGAAATACACGACATAAACATAACGTTTCGACACATGGGATATGAGAGAAATGGTTTCTAAGAAAAATATTTAATGCATTTAATGCAACAAGTCTTGAAAAAGCACTAAGAATTAATTGAAGATAATAAGGCAACGACAGTTATAATGATGTATATACTGGTGGAAAATGAAATCCCCAACACCAAGAAATTAGTTTATATGAATGAAATTTAGGGAAAGTATTGGACTAGGCATTATTTAAGTTTCAAGATCAAAGGTTAAAATATGCGCAAAAAAAAACTATTTTAAGTTTAAAATGGTAGTACGTTAACAAGCACTGTAGCCTCTATGATTTTTATAATTACTGTATGCAACACTTGCGTAAATTAAACGTGTGTGAATTGCGGCTTACATGTGACGTATTCTATTTTGTAAGATGCTGTTACCCGCTGCACATAATCGTCAAATGAGTAACAGTCCGTCATAGTTGTGGATGATCCTGGATTTGCCGTCCAGTAGTGTTTGGCTTAGAGGAGCTGATGCACGGTACATCTGTCGAGAGTTACAATTTTATCGTTGATATGATATGGATTTTGGAGAGGGTGAGTTAGTTCAGGTGTCGTTCATGTCATTTGACTTTGGCTCAAAATTACGAAGTCCGTTACCAACAGATTTCGCGTTGCTTCAGATTGTGGCATTAATAAAAATATATTAACTAACCAACCAATAGTGTTTCAAACGTGCTCGATGGGAAAAAGATCTGGTGATCTCACAAGCCAAGACAGCATGTTGGTCTTGTGTAAAACACATTGGGCGACAGCAGCTACGTGCGAACGAGTGTTATCGTGAAGGATAAAGTCACCTGGAATAGTGATCAAGAATGACAGCACAAGTGGTTTTAATCCTCAGTATGATGCAAAAACGTTCTCTCAAGGTCCTTGGAATAATGGCGAGTGTGCTCTTGCTGTCTTACGATATTACTTTCCAGGCCATAACTCCCGATACAGGTCCAGTGTGTCTACATCGCAGACAATTTGGTTCCAAGCACTCATTCAATCTACTTCCTTTTAACAAACATACGGCCATTACTTGCAACAAGAAAGAAAGAGAAACAGATCTCTCCACCTTCCAATAAGCTCTAGCTTGATAATACTGAAGTCATAAATTGCAGCGATTTGGAGTTAGTGGCATGAAATCTTCAACGTATCATACTCAGAACCACCCCTCAAATAATCGATTTGTTACAGTTTGCAATGTCGCTGTGGCAACAACAGAAGCTCATTTTCTACTGCAGATGCAGTGCAATACACAACAGCTATGTAGCGAATACGGAGGCCTTTGCTCTCAGCGGTGCCAACAGTCATCTACAGTGGATATATCCCAGCCAAATCTTTCTGCAGTAACACTAATGGAAACCTATTTGTATATAACCGTATTACACAGCCTTGTTGGAACTAAGTAAGCAACTGAAACTGCCTTTTTTGTCTCTTTATACAGTTCTTAACTCAAAAATAGTTCACAAGACGTAATACTGAAGATAAATAACACTCACGAGGTTAATTGCGTATTTAAAACCAATGCGCTTTGCCTGTTCATTAAGGCGCTACTTCTATTCGGCCGACGTGAAATTCAAATAAACGATATCTTTCAGATGTGCTAACATGCCTCTCAAACCTCGTTTATCTAGCCTAACATTTCTTGTTGTTGGGATTTTATTTTCAACCAACGTATTTCGATTCTTAACTCATATTAAAGTTATTTCCTTTACTTGGATCAGAGTAAATAATATACGTTACGTGAACATTGTTCTATCATTTGTGGAAGTTATTTGTTGTAAAAGACTAAGAAGTAATAAAAAGGACCATCTGTGATATCGCACCAATTAATCCGTTTCTAATAGAACTAAAATCTCACCAAAGATGGCAGTAATGTGTTTTATCATCCGCTTATTTACCCAACTTTGTTCTTGTAATCTTTATTCTTTGTCTATAATGAAACAAAATCTTCAAGAATGATTTTTTGTACCAGCACACAAAGCAAAATCAATATTGCTAGAGATAATATTAGTGGTAGCATATAATCTATCTAGCAATGCATCCGATTGTTATTAAAATGTTAATAATAGGATATCCTCTAAGGAAACGCTTCTGAATAAAAGCTTCAAGGAAGCCATTTGTGGTCCTTGGAAATAATTTAAGATGTTTATGAACTTCAATTTTAAAAAATAGATTCAAGTTTATTAAGCATGACAATTTATTAGATCTCATATCTGCTTTTCTTCTGCATGCAGGCTATAAATTACAGAAGTATTAGAAAAAAAAATTATGTGCGTCACAATCAATATTGTTGAATATCAAACACATGGTGCAACTTAATACTTGTATTCTTAGATCAAAAGTATTTATATTACATACATACATACTAAGTATGATATGCATATGCACAAAGAAATGTGATCGTGGAACGGGAAGTTTATCTAAAAAAGGGATCCATTATAAAACACACAAGTAAGCTAAGAACCTCAAATCAAGAATTATTTTTATGTATCAGGTGATCCAAAAGTCCACTAACATTTGAAAATTCAATAATTCATGGGAAAATGTTAGAAGAGATGTAAAAATTGACACGCATGCTTGAAATAACATGGGGTTTTATTGAAGCCCAAACAAGTGCAAGAACTGGCCGACAGATATGGTGCTGGATAGGAAAACAACAGCGACGCCGCATGAAAATAGTGTATAAAATAAAGCTGGCTGAGATCATTGGTTGTGGGGTTACCCGAAATCGCAATTCTACCGCGATCGCCCGACATCATTAAGGATGTTAAAAGACAACATCTGATGTCAATTTTTCAACATACCAACAAATATGTTCTACATTGTTCCTCGACTACAGGTATTGTTAATGAATGACGGCCGACATGTTAAACATTTGTTATAAAGAGTATCGTTTATTACTAAAAATCAATTGTTATGCTAATTATTGCTTTTGTTATATAAAGCGCAATCTGTTGACCATATTTTGCACCTTTTTTGTTTCAATAAAACTCCATATAATTTCAAGCATGTTAGTCACAATTTTTACATCTCCTAAATAAATTTTTGGATTTTCAAATATTGACGAATTTTTGGGTCACCTGGCATGTTGATGTATTTTAATATAGAGAACTGAATGCCAAGTCTCTGAACCTTTGAATTCAATTTCATATAAAGACTGACTACAAATACCTGATAATTTTTAATATGACCCAAATGAAACTTCCCGATTCCAACTTTCATAATTCTAGGAAATCTTGAGCCTTTGCTTGTTACTGTACGGTAGAACACAAAAAAGATATCACATTTTCCTCAATAGTTCATCACAGTTTTGTTTCCTCAAGTCAGTTTTAATTATTTTTTGACTATTTTATCAGGATAATTAAAAACTATAATTTACGTCCAGAAACACAATGCAATTAAACACAACCATTTCAGTTTTCATATGAAAATTTTATAAAGTAGTCATCAAATTGGGTTAAGAATTTGAAAGGCTGAAAATCTCTCTTACTGGGATTAAGATTAGTTTATCTTCATGTGTTGAAATCAAAACTGCAATGAATTGAGATCTTCAATACATACCTGAAAAGAAAAAAAATAGAATGAAATACTCTATACTAATGGCATTCAATATATTAATAAATATTCAGGAGAAAAAAAATTCTACTCCCAACAATAGTTGCTACGTGATTTTTCGCAAACACAAAGGTAAAATCACAAGAGAAAAGAAGTTAAACTATTTTACTTGGTTGTTCATTAAAAATTGCGCATAAATATTCAAAGATTCCTTCTTTATAATTCTCTTTTCTCGTGCATAATTCGATTAAATTAGAAATTCGGGGTTCATTGGGATCGTCACGTCTATTATGAATAACTTGCGTCAGTAACTTATGTAAGCTTTAGATGAACTTTTCTATGTCTTTAATAACAGGTGCATGCATGTGTTTCATATTCGGAAAAGAATAGTTAATCGAGATAAATGGCACAGAAATCTCAGAAAATGTTTAATATCTACTGCTTTTGGAGTTCCCCAATGAAATGGAGAGATACAGAGCTAAAAAATTACGCAAAAGATTAATGCAAATCTCGAATTGAAGAATAGACATTTAAAAAATTCTTTTCTCACATTTAACTTACATTAAAATAACATTAATTTTCTGAATATACACTGGCCTCAAAAAGTTAAGGTACAACCGGGTTTTTGTGTCTAATTTGCAAATGAATGAATGTAGAAACAAAAAATTTGGAGGATATGTGCATTAAATAGTTTTTATTGAATGCGTCATAGAAATTTGTATAAGTGTATTGCAAAAACGATTTATAACAAAAAAGCAATCTCTGCGGAAAAGTCCATTCTTGGAGAAAACAGCACATCACAGTGTTATGTGGTAAAATGGCATTAAACAATACAAAAATGGGTTCTAATAAGGAATGTGTCCACCCCTAACTTGAATGCATTGGCGGCATTGATTTCCCATGCTGTTTATTAAGTTGTCGGACACCGGAATAGGAAGCGAAGACCAGACACAGAGTAAGCCTTGTTTCAGCTCATGTAACGACCTTGGAGGAGGATTTAAAGCAGCAACCTCTCTGCCAAGATAGTCCCAAAGATGTTCTATCGGATTCAGGTCTGGAGATCGAGCTGGCCATTCAATTCGTTCCAAACCGTGATCCTCCAGATACTCCTCAACAATCCGAGCTCGGTGAGGTCGTGCATTATCATCCATCAAAATGAAGTCGTTACCAATAGCAGCAGCATATGGGCGGACATATGGATCAAGGATCTCATCCCGATATCTAAGACCAGTTACGGTTCCTCCATGGAACACATGCAGGTCAGTGTGGCCACCGAGCGAGATCCCTGCCCAAACCAGGATTCCACCACCTCTATAACTGTGTCTTTCAACAGTGTTGGATTGATGGTATCTAGTGCGCTGTTCCCTCCAGATCAGTAGACGCCCTGAATCACTCTCCATTGTAAATCTGGACTCGTCTGTGAACAGCACAGAAGCCCATTGTTGCTGCGTCCAAGAAACATGTTCTCTTGCCCAGCATAAGCGGTTCCTTCGCTGTCGTCCGTTGAGGGGAACGCACACAACTGGTCTTCTTGCATACAGACCTGCATTGTGAAGACGATTTCGCACCGTAGTAGCGGAGATTCTTCTTCCTGATGCTTGAAAGTGGTCTGCAACGAGCTGCGGCACAGTAGTGGTTCTTCTCCTTCGTGCCGAAAGAGCTAGAAAACGGTCTTCTGCAGGTGTTGTAGCTCGTGGTCGGCCTGGAACAGGTCTTCTGAACGCAGAATCTTCGGATTGGTATTGATCCCAAAGTCGCTGAACAACACTACGAGACACATTGAGACGTCTAGCAGCATCAGCCTGCGACAATCCCATTTCCATCCATCCAACTGCCCGCCACCTTAACGAATTGGGTAAACGACATCTCTGAGACATTTTCTAAACTCTATTGACTATTGTCACCGAAACTGCCAACAACTGTTGAAAATCAACACACCTTACACACAAAAGTACGAAAGCTTGATATTTGCATATTTTTCTCTCACTCATAAATATACGTTCTTTTCTATAAAATAACAGTGGTAGCAATCGTTTTTGCATTAATGTTTTTAAAGTTTGTTATTATCATTCATGTAAACTATGCATTTTATTGTTACTGCCATTTTTTTTATGGTGAGCTTCGAAAAACATGTTGTACCTTAACTTTTTGAGGCCAGTGTATGATGGAATTCTGCATTAGAGTTTAGAAAAATCGATCATAAGCACAGATATTTACATTATTTGGCAGCATTAACGTGATTTTTATTTATTGTAAAAGGTTAAAAAAATAAATTAAAAACAGAGTGAATGACATCATACTTAAACTGGAATGAGAAAGATTAACCCCTTGGGCACCAGGCTGTGCTTTCTAGTGACCCCAGAAACCCCAGTTTTCTGGGGATTTCACATTTTATTTTTCCTTTTGACTCTGTCTACAGTGCATGTTGGTTCGTGTTTCGTTTCACTTTCGGAAGTTTGTATAACTATTTTTGTTTATTTTTACTTTTTGTTGCCAATATGGCATCATCGTTGGATTTCAACGAAAATGATACTGAATGAGAATATATATATATATATACATTTGTCATAAACCGATGAATACGACAGTGAATCTGATACAGATTCATTTATTTGTGATGAAGAAGATGAAGAAATGGAGCAAAAATGATAATATACTTAAGCAACTCATGTGGAAAAGCTTTTTGCTCCAAGGAACTTTTCGAACAATTTCACAAAGATTTGTTATTTTAATTCTAATTTTTCAAATTTTTTTTGTAATTAAAACATTTTGTAACTTAACTTTTGTAATTTTATACAATCACAATAAAAAAAACTACTTTATAATGTTTCCTCTGCTGGTTACTGGTTGTAAATCTAAATATAAGCTATGTATCCACATGAGGTTACAATGGGATTTTAACCTATAGATAGCATGTATCCACTCGTGGTTATATGGTGCTCAAGGGGTTAAAGCAGTGTTTACTAAAGTGTGGTACGCGTACCCTCAGTGTATGGGAATAGGTTGGGGGGTACGCGTTGCACTGGAATTTGGTGGTGATATGTATTGCACAGTGCTTAGCTGCGCCTGATACTACGTTCTCATGAGTCAAGTCAAGACTGTCTTGTGAGGCGTGAGATGGTATGGTGTGACACGGTGGCAATGTACCACACTTCGTCATAAGGACAACTTACTTCGTTAATAGTTGTGGCTCCTCTAGGCGCCTGTGTATTTTTAGCTTTTATGCAATTTTTCTTATGTGAATTTGCTTTTTCAGCATTTATAGGCATTAAGTCGAAAAAAATGAACAGACTCTTAGACGTATAACCGCATCTCAGGTTAAAATTAACAACCAGAAAACCAAATTATAACGATCTGTTATCTCAACACAAATAATTTCATCCTTCTCATTAATTCAAATAAATGTTATTTATGATAAAGCTTTTGTTTATATTTTATTAGGAATAATTTTATTTTTCCATTCTTATTATTATGTCACAAAAGAAGAAAGAGTAAATATATATTTTTATTGTTATTTAAATAGATCCATTTTTTACACGAGGGTACTCAGCTTTACGAAAATTATAGGAGTACACATATGTCAAAAGTTTGAGAAAGACTGGGTTTAAGGATCCCTTCTCATTCCCTCCTCAAAATATCCTATAGAATAGAAAGTGGTAAAAGTATGGGACAAAAGATTACAAAAACTAAGTAACCCAAGGCTCTGATTCATTATTTAATTAAATCTTCGATCAGGAGTTTGAATTAATGTCAAAATCAGAGATTAAATATTTAATCTTGTAAAAACAATTTCACCAATGTCAAAGGTAGTTAGCTAACCAGATGGTAAGAAGCTTAAACTCCAATTTTTACTTCTAAATCTTGACTTCCAAAGAAAAAACTCCAATTTTTTATTTCAATTCAAAATACATTTAGTAGCGCATAATTTTACCGTTTAAAAACGTAAATTTAAGAAAAATAAGCATCGCGTAATGGGGTTCTGGAGATGTGCCACATATCAATTAGCAACGTGTTTTGGTAAACAAGAAAAGTGTTAAATCCGCCAAATCCTGTGGGAACCTTGAATGTAGATATAAATTAGTCAAATAATATTTCCGTTCAAAATAAGCCGGGACCGCTTCCTGGAAGAAAGCCGAAATGGAAGAAAAGTGCACAAAGCCACAGTGGATTCGTTTCGGAACAGTACACACGACCCTTGCGATACGCTGCACAGTTTCAATGCGGAATCTTAATGGAACAGCGATGGCTAGGCCACGTTCTGTACCAGTTCAAGACTACAATAAAAACTTCATCAAGGTTCTGTTTAACAGGAAGACCTTTGAGGACATCTTCAAATATAAGTTGACGTTTACTTCGTATGGTAAAGAATTAAGGAATTTACGTTACTTTTTTGGTGTTATTGAAAGAGCAGTAAAAGAATAAGAGATATAAAGAGCAAAGACAGACAGCGGGAAAAGGATGAATGCTTAACACGCAAAAGTATTGTTAAAATGGACGCGGAGACAAATGACAATCGGATTTACGATTTTTACCTCAATGCCAATGATTCTTACTCAACAGTTGAAAAGCGATAAAGAATTTTGAATCAAAATTTCATTTTAAAGGGATTTTTATTATTATTTTTTTCTGTTTTTTATTTCAGAGGAATCATCAAAGAAAAATTTGAGGAATGCTCAAAAAAGCACAAAAGATAAAGACTAAAAATTGTATTGAATAAAAGATACGTAAAAATTTTTCCTTGAGGAAAGCATTACTTTAAAAATAAGAACCAGCTCACAAATAAATTTTAATCTTTATTTGATTTTTTTTATTTTACGGCATGGCTAAGAAAAATACTTTAAGAAAGAATGAATTTAAAAAGCGTAGTATATCCATTTATTCTGAAGCTAGTTCCTTTTTTAAAATACGAAACTTGACTATACCCGTAGGTAAGCAATTTAAGCAAGATAAGTTGTCATTCCTTAAATTTTTATAAAAAGTAACAATACTTGGATAAAAGAAAATGAAAATAAATGGTATTAATTTATCGAATTCAGATATGGAAGACAGACATGTCAGTTATATAAATCTAAAGCCCATCGTAATTCACACCTCAGGAGCGAACAATTTTGAAATTGTAAAAAGTAAGTGCAATAATCTCTTTAGAAAACTACGTTTTCCTTCCACAAAAATTGCTCATAAAAAACCGCTTGTTTAGTTTTTTGCAATTCGGTTTTATGTTACGAATCGAGTCTAGAAGTCGAAGAATACATAGCATTTATTTGCAGAAGCATTACTTTACAAGCGTAGTCTAGCTCGCATTCGTGTGTCTTTTTTGATCTAGGCAATCACTCAAGCTTTACGGCAAAAGGAAAACTGGGAAGGCATCTAACTGGAAAGCAAGTAAGCCGGTTTTCATATTTTTTTTCTTGACGATATCGACCTTAAACTA
This sequence comes from Trichonephila clavipes, assembly GCA_019973935.1. Lineage (NCBI taxonomy): Eukaryota > Metazoa > Arthropoda > Arachnida > Araneae > Nephilidae > Trichonephila > Trichonephila clavipes. The sequence goes on along the minus strand of BMAU01020026.1, from coordinate 1,060,828 downwards.
TCGCACTCGAGAGATCAAAGATTTTCTTTTGATCATCAAAAAGAGAGAGAAAGAGAAACCAAATAAAATCCTTACAGCTACAACACAGAAATTTATTCAGCATGCATCAAAAATTCTGGTTAGTCGTACCTTTTTTTCAAATTGATATTATCCATTTCTACTGAAGAATAAATCAAGTTTTGAAGCACAGCCTGGGTTTTTATGGTAAATAACTTAACGCAAAAGGTAAACTAACTGAAGGAAGATTTTTTAAGTAAACAAATGTATCAAATTGAGAAAGACTCTCCCTACTTTAAAAATGACCCTGAAATAAAACTAAATGTTTCATTTTAACCTAAATTTTTTAAGAATTTCATAATTGTTTTCACTAAGAAAAGTATAGTTTTACGATTCTATAGTTATTATTCGGATAAATTTATTAAAAACCGGGGCACACTGTACAGTTTATAAGCCTTTTTTTATTTTAAAACTGAATAATGAATATTAGGATAACGTATAAATACCCAATAAGATAAATAGCGATATATTTTCAAGTACTTTATATCCGATCAAGATACAACGTAATAGTTCCTCTAATTGAGAACTATTTCACATCATTAAAATAAAATTATTTTTTTTATTTTTCCAAATCTCTTCGTCAGAGAAAAGTGATTAATTTTCATTAAATAACATCGGGGGGGATTAAAATTAATATTATTTTATCCCAATATTTCAAGCTACACAGTATTTTTTATATTTCGCTCTGAAACAATTTGGATATTTCCAAACATAACAATAATTTCTTTACTTATTATCAAAAGTAAGAAATTATTGAATTAGATATTAAGTTTCTAAATGTATTTTAATAATACAGAAAAATTAGTTCAAAAACAGTAACTGATGTAACAGAGAAAATATTTACAAGGTATAAAACACAGATATTAATAAATGAAATTGTAACTGATGGAAATTTCCATTCAAGTGCTGTGTTTTCTAATAAATAATTAATATAGCGATAGGATATTTTATTTTATCCAAAGAAACATAAATAAAAAACGGCTAAGGTAGTTTTCTTAAAATTGTGTTTAAAACTTGTAGTATGAATTGTTCAATTACTTTCTTAATCAAAATGGTTCAATCCCTTTCTTAATCAAAATTGCTAAATTACTTTCTTAATCAAAATTGCTCAGTTACTTTCTTAATCAAAATTGTTCAATTACTTTCTTAACCACAATTGTTCGATTACTTTCTTAACTAAAATTGTTCAATTACTTTCTTAATCAAATTACATGACATAATGCAACCAGTAACATTGTTATGAATAAATTCCTAACGTAGATCAATCATGTTAAGTAAATTTCAAGTATTCAAAACAAAATAAGTTTTAATAAAATATTATATTTGATTTTCTACCTTTTTCTATATTCCTAGCAAAATGGAAGCATAAAGCTAGTTTCGACATCTGCTATCCAATAAATTTCTGTAAGGCATTCTTTAAAATTAAAAATAAATACTCATCGCGAGTGCGATAAATGCTTTTTTCACTATATTTTAGAAACGCAATCTTTCTACATTTCGGAATGAATATTCTCCTTACTTAGGATACGTTTTTTGTTTTCATTTTGAAAAAAAAAATCCAACATTGTTTCGCCGAATATAATCGAATTTTATTCATTGGATACATTTTTTTAAAAAAAATTCGATTTTAACAATTAAGAATAGAAAATATTTCTATGTAACATCAAAAAACTTCACTATACGGTATTTACTTAAGCATAGAAGAGCATTGATGTACCGCAAATAAAAACAAGTTTGAAAAATGATGGTGGTCAAGGAATGACAAAACGATCCGTTTATTGCAGCATCAAGAGCAGAGAATCAACACATTTCCCCGTGAGTATCACATGGGATTTCAAGTGTAAACCCCCTCGAAGTTTTCGTGCTCAGTGTTGCTCGAATGATAAATTGGCATTGCTACAAGACCTTTAAAGGAGATCATGGCATCCGCTCAACCTGTGGACAGGAAACAGCGTAGACATAAATGAAGGTTAAAAAAGTCTGTACACGTAGAAATAAACAAAAAAGGAAGGTTTAATGAGCCAAACACAATCTATACCCAAGTTAGATTTGACAGAAGTTACGCGTTTGTCTGCAGTAAGTATACTTCGCCAATCTAAAAAGCACACTTTTAAAAACTTTTTAAAATAATTACCAAATTCCACACCTAGTCTCGGTTTTTACAAAAATCAAATTACCAATAAGTAGAAGTCTCTTGAAAGAGATAAAAACGTCACAAGAATAGTTAAAAGCAAGCGAACATAAAAATCTGCATAAAAATGAAATTTAAAAAATAACTTTTTGTGAGTTTTGCTTTGTTTTACTCTTGATTTCTATTTACCTAATAGAATGTTTAGACTTTAGATGCAATATTTCATGTGTGGGTTTATTAAAAGTTTAAAAAAATAAATAAATAATAATAAAATTAATGACATTTACAAGAGAAAAAGACACTATGTGTCTTAAAACACTATGTGTTCAACTTTTAGAAATATATGAAATGTGTTTTAATCCAAAATGAGAGTTTCCTGAAAACCTTCCATGAAGAAACCAAACGCACATATTTCCAACAAAAATGAATTTTCTTTTCACTCGTTTTCTTAAATCAGTCGTGAAAAATTTATTATTGAGAAAACAAATGTTCATAATTAAGTTGGTTTTTTTTTTACATCTTACTATTGAAATTGGGATATTTTGTATCAAAAAATGTAGCTGAAATTTCAAAATAATCTCATTTCTAGAATAATTCGTTTAATTTTTACTATTCAATTATTCTCTTGGAAAAACTACTTAGCATTTGAACATACTGAAAAACTATTTACACCTTTTCCCACCTTTAAAGCACTTTAAACTTTAAATATAAGTCTAGTTTTCAACCAAAAAAATGTAATTTTGCATTTATTATAAGCTCAATTATTTCTTCTCCTAGCCTAAATTACAACAAAACTGTTAAAGTACTTTTTTCATGCAGATATATATCCTTAATTTTGGAACAATTGCATTATGCTTAAGAAAAATGGCATTTTATTTTAATTTACTTATCAGCGTGACTGTGTAAAAAATATATATGCACCTGCTTCATAGTAACAAAATAATATACAAGGAATTTTTTAATTAAGACAAATTTATTTGAGAGAGAGACTCCAGAATACAAGTTAGTAAGGCAAGGATAACCAATCTATTCGTTAAAGATGTACCAGTCCATTGGATATTCATTGCTGATTTTATACATTGGGGTACAAAAATTTAAAACAAATATTCATCGATAAGATACAAATAACTACTCTAAGGAAAACTTAATAGCGACTGAAAAATTTAAATGATTAAATTACCACAATCTTTTAATTCAAAACTTTTTAAGAGCTGTATTATACACTTATTCTAAAACAAGGAAGGGAATTAAACACATATTCCGTGAATTTCTGAACCAAAACATCGAGAAAAGCATGTTTGTTGGTTTTCAACCTAAGAATTAGAAGTACAACATATTTCTGTTTCGTAAAAAAGATTTGATTAAGATTGTAACTTTTGTAAATATTTTTCTTCAGCATAAATTTAATAACTAAATAAAAAGGCATATTAAATTATGAGTATCATTAATAAATAAATATTTACCGTGTGATTCTCTATAAATTACATACGCACACATATATACAGACATTTGTATTATAATCCGAATCTCAACATTGTACTGCAAATTTAAACTCTGCAGTAGTTAAAATGATCAATGATCAGTTTTTTTTTAATTAAAAAAAAAGTATTCCTAGGAGGATGTGGGGTAAGTCAAATTTCTAGGTGACAGTTCTTCTAATTTCTTTCTTTTTCTTTTGTAATGCTACTCAAAATTCATCCACACGCAAATTACGAGGTTTCATATAAATCACCAGTAAAAAAAATCTACTTATATAAAACATATCAATTGGCCAAGAAAACAATGCGATGCAGAGGAAAAGCTACAGCTAATTAATGCAAATGATTGTTATATTTTTATTTTTTTATGGCACTTCTATCCAGTGAAAAATAAATTACCACTCATCTCACCCAAACAATACGCTTCTGAATTTATGATACGAATTTAATGCATCAAAAACTAACATGGATGTTAAGCCAAAACCCCATTTTGCATTGCTAAGGAGAAAGCAAGGGAGAGAGGAAAAGAAAGAAAAAAGAGAAGAGAAAAAGAAATTGCATCTTATTCAAAAGCCGAACAAATCGGAAGAAATCAAAATAACACGTAAGACGAAAAGCCAAGTTTTATTTTAATCACCTCGTTAAATACAAAAGAAGCAGCTTTAAGGGGGGAGAGGAGAGGGAAAGAAAAATTCACGTCAACAAAGGTTAATCCCAAAATACCAGGGCTATCTATTTATCTGAAGCTGGAGCGTAGTTGAATTATTCTACCTAAAAAATGGCCTTCGGCGCATTGGAATTGATTAAGACAGAGCAATCCGTTCTTTCAGGATCTTTCGTTTCCAGGAGTCGTTTTAAGAAAAATGGTGTAAAAGTACCCCCTCCTTCGGTCGCCCCCTTTTGCAATACACAATTCTTCGGTTTTAATCCGTTTTTTTTTCTCAGAGATTATATACTCACTCAATCTTTACTAAGACACTTACAACGATTATATAATTAAAGAAAACTTAATTTTTTTTATTGAGATGTCTCAGCTTGTAATGATTAAAACTAGTGCAGTGTGATTTATATCAAAATTAAAAAGCTAAGTCCATAATCTTAAAAAAAGTAAATAAATAAACTTTCAAAAGGTGGGATTTTTTAATTCATCTCAGATATACATTCAAAGTAAAAATCTCTTCTTACAATCGTTAGAATTGAAATTTTACTTCGAATTATTCTTTAGAGGATAAAAGAAAAATATTTCTGGAATATTATTACTTCTGGAGCAGAATAAATATTGCAGCTAACGTATGCATACCTAAATAGTGATAGTCGTAAGTGCATGACCGGCATTTTTCTCCCGAGATTCACGGATTCCTTCGACTAAATATGCAAATTCGCTTAGTTTTGAGTTGTAGTGTATATGTAGGCGATATTGCAGACAAAAGCACACTATTTGAATTGCAGACTATTGTAATATTGTTTGAGACGCAATACGCCATTTTCTATAGGGTGTGCTTCGGCGTAATTTGAAAGACTAATCTGACAATGAAATCTTAGAAATCATTAGTATTTCCCTTTACAAATGCTACGGATGGTGTATTATTTGAACTTGAAAAAAAAATGCTTTACATGTTTTTTGTGCATATTTAATCAAAATTATCACAAAATATATTATCTATAATCTAATAAATAGTTTTTATGCTTGATTATTGGCCAGCAATTTAAATTTCTGTAGAGTAATTGAAACTTAAAATAATAATTTTTTGAACACCATCAACGTCCGTTTTTTTATTTATTTACTTATTTAATTAATTTTGAAAAAAAGTGCACATATATCAACGCAAATTGATCATGAATAATGAAAACTTCTTTTTGTTTTAGAGACATAGAAATGATTGCCAAAGGAAAAATTTGTTCACACATTTGTAGATTTTTTATACTCTACTTTTTTCAGTCTTAGTTTTTTCAATGTCCAGTACCCATAGAATTAAAATATGCATCTAACAAAAAGTTAAGTATAATATAATACCCTAAAATATGTGTCCCCCATAATAGTCCCCGTAACCCGAAAATGATCATTAAAAAGCAATAAAGAAGTATATTTTGTTTAATTGTTCAATATACTCGGGTATTTATGCAAGTAAATCTACCACAGTACATTCAAGAAAATAACTTCAGAAAAACTTTTTTTTAAGAAAAAAAAATCTGTTGCTGCAAAACAAAAATACTGGTCAATTAGAATTTAAAAGTTATCAACTACCTTTCTTTATTACTTTTTAAAAAAGGCAAAAAAAATTAAGGACGTTATACAAAGTACACTACCAACGATGTCGGATGGATTCGAATAGATCACATAACCCCGTTGGGCTCTAAACTCCTTTTTTTTATTTTAAAGTGTCCGTAAGAAAATATCCCGCTGTCCAGGAGTAAAATGATGTACTGAATTTAAAAGACAAATTTTTATTTAATAAGAAAACATGTGTTTTGTAGGAATTAAAATAAAATTTAAGTTATAAAAAGGCTGTGGAAAAGCTACCAAAAGCAGAATCTAGAGATTAGTGAAGTAAGCGCGGCATAGCCTTACCGATTCCAATGCAGCAAAAGGAGTCCAAATTTAGAGAAAAATTTTCGAAAATTCCCTTAAGTAAGGTTGTTGAGTGCAAGGTCTGTGATTGGTAGTTGTGACATCGTCGATTGTTGCGAATCCCCATCTTTCGATTCACGATAAGTTTTATGGTTTCACCAGCTGTTAAGGGACAAATACGACGTCTTCGATTGTTGTGATCTCACACCCATCGATTGTCCCTGAATTTTTAAGATCCACCAGCTGTAAAAGGATCAGTGCACGTGGCTAAGGGTCATTGTTTATTGTTTGTCCTCGGATCCGTGACGACACTCTGACTGAAAGTCATAATAGACATAGGAGAGTTCCTGCACCCATTGATAAAAGACGAAGCCTATCTAACGGAGAACACTGTCGCCTAGGCAGATGATTAGAGAATGGCTCTAAGGAACACAAAGACAGTGCGATGAACAAAATATCCAGATGTCGAACGAGAAATCTGGCGCCAGTACATTCCAGACGGGGCAGAGAGTGTGATTGTGAGTTCCATACGAATAGGACTCTAATGAGGCCGTGGGCAGAATTTTGTGGCCTGCCAATGATAAGTGACGAGGGGCATGTTGTGGACCCACCCCTGGTGTTTAAAAGGGTCTTTTTTTAGCAAATAAACAATGCTTTTATTTTTATTTTATGCTGTAAAAATTTATTAATGGTCAGCTCTACACGACGTTACAGTAGGCAGAAACTCTCAACAAAAATACTTTCACATTTCTATAAGAGGAACCAATCAAAGCATGGTGTCGATGTAGAATAGGCTTATTTCGCTATTCCTGGGTATTTGGGGTCCCATAAAGCATATTAAGTATCAATTTCTTTGTCAGTAAAAATAATTTAACACTTCTAGACATGAAAAACTAACCAGTGATCAGCTGTAGATATAAATTTCAATTCTTTAAAAGAACGGACAATTAGGGTTAAAGGAAGAAAATTTCAGTTAGGATCCAAAACCACATGGAACAAATGTAACGAAATAAAATCACTTGAAATCTGCAAGCAACTTCATGTGAGAATCCATAGATTACATAATGAGTTAAAAACACAATTTTCTTTTTTAAAATTTCCACAAATCCATTCACAACTCTTCGATTTTATTTTTAATTTCGAGACAGAAAACTTTCCCTTTTCTTTCCGTTATTTGTTTTGAGGGAAAAAGTAAATACACAAACGAAAAATAAAAAGAACGGAATTTAGTTTTCAGAGAACTGAAAAGGCGAGAAAAAGAATGAAAAGTTCCCACGCATACGCAAGAAAAGAATTGCATTCATTAAAAATTGTCGATGTAGTTATTTTCAGTATGTCACTTTTCAGATAGTGGGGAAAAGAAAAACGCTGATATATTTAAATGGGATACGCCCACTTAACTGGAGTTTTGTCTCTTCAGTTTTATTCTACAAAATGTTTTAAATAATTCGTTGAAACATATGAAAACATACATTAAAAAAGGAGAAATATTTACGTTAAAGAACAATTTTGAGCTGATAAATTTACTTGAGGGCTTATCGGCTTTAGGTACATATGATTATACACAATCCCGAGGTAACTAATAATATTTTTCTTTCCCGCGGGTTTTACTGTCAAGGGTAAATAAACACGGGTAATGTGTCACCGGGATAAGCTAACCATCCTTCTCTCTTTTTGACTCACATTTTTGTTATTAAAAATTGCTCTCCCTTTTTTTCTCTGTCTACATCACAAATACTCTTGATTTAAAATCTTAATTACATACTATTTTTTACTATATATATTTATACATTGATACTGCTTCAATAAAAGTTAATTTTTCTTTATTTTGTTACAAAATAATTATTTTTTTTGTTTTATTATTGATTTAAATTATTTTTTTACTTACACTATTACTTACCAACCAACATGTTTGCCGTGTGGGGTGTAAGAGGAATATATATATATATATTGCGTTCCTATTGGCTCCCACTGTATTCGAAAATGGGAAACAGGAGTGAACCTACTTCTGTGATGAATCTCCTACAGAATTTCTTCCGAGTCTCTAAAGAAACATTTCTGTGTGATCAGGGCTACAGATAAGGGTTGCCTCGGGTTTTCAGATGGATCCTATCCTTGATGCAGCAGTGCAATATCCTCGTAGCGCCGAACCTGACAATTGTTGGTTGTCCAGTACCCTGCCTCCTGTTTGGACTCAAATGTGGGTGGAACTGTGTCAAGATGAATATCTATTCTTTCTCAAGGATCAATATCTTTCTTACCGAGATAAAAACCTTGTTTTGCCTTTTGCTTTAGACATCTATCAAATTGCTACTAAATCATGACTTTTTTTAATTGTGGCCTTACCAAACAATGAATTGTCTCATAAATCTGCTTTCATTTACTATTTTGAAAACTCTTAAAGGAATAAACGAGATTAACCGAAAACGGTTAAAAAGTTACGCCGTTTGATTATAACCTTCAATTCTCCTACATTATTCTGTCTACAATATTACTTTACCTACAGTTTCTCCACAAAAACTTACTTTGCTCTACTACCTAGTTCTTATTAACTCAAACACATCTTTTGCCTTCCACATCTTCAAAATAACCATTATTTTAATTAAATCTCAACCATCTATTCTAGTATTTTATACTGCCATCTCCACATCCAATAGTCTACGTTCCTCTTTCATCTGCTGTATATCTCAGGCTTTAAATCATAATACTGAACCTCAGAAAATAAACGTACTTAAAGTAAAATTTCTCACGCTTCAGTAAGAAAAAAATCGAAAATTGAAATAAAAATGGAAGACCACAAACTCAGGAAAAGTGCACCTATACCAGTCATGTCAGTATACGGAAGTGGGAGGGATATGATTTTTTATCAGGTAAACAAATCCATACAGGAATGGCCTGCTGAGACTGGGTTTTCGTATAGATTGACAACGACCAAAAATGAGAAACTTAAGGGATAATTCAAATTTTACTCTTCGCTCTCTTTAACATGTTTAATATAATTTAATACGTTTTTCCTTCACCTTTTTCGTGAAAAATATTATTTCAACACGTATGCAATGCAAAATTATTAATGCGATTTTAATGTGTGTGTGAATTTTACTTTTCAAATATATTCCATAGCTATTACATTGTTTCTCTCTTATTCTCTAAATCTGTTTAAAAAAATTTACGATATTCTAAACAATTGGTTGGCGAAGCTCGCGTTATAAAACCCTACTGTCACTCACTTTCTTGAATCGATAAAAGTGAAGTTTCTTTTCATAGTTTTCCCTTTAAAAATATTACAATAAATTGTAGCTGAGTTTGAGTTCAGAAATAAACAAATATCGGCATGGAAAGAAGGTTTAAGTTATAATAATCAAAAGTTTGCCGTGTTAGTTCTAGTGATTTATTTAAAACAAATTAAAATAATGTTTAATGTCCATTTGCTGTATAAAAAAATAAATCACTATTTTAATTTTTTATGATCCCTTTACACTAGTTTCAAAATCAATATATATATATTATTCTTTTACCAAAATTTCATTTACTTCTATAAACATGCTGATATATTGTTTAGAACAGAATAGTTTATTTACTTAACTTAATTTACATATTGCTATGAACTGGATCACTTCAGATAAAAAAAAATTAAATGCAAAACTTTGTTATTCGTTGAAAAGTTTTAGTAATGTTGAAAGCCAACAATAATTTAGTCAGAGTAAAGCAATAACTACAGGACAGTTTTCACAGACAAAATGAGCTCTTACATACGATTAAAGTTAAAGTATTTCCTTCCTAACCCATTAGGATATATATATATATATATATATATATATATATATATATATAGATATATATAAAGGTTTAATTGTTAAAATTAAATATTACAAATGACATTATTTTCACAAATAAAAAGTTGAGAAACACATTTCAACTTTTTACAGCCATAATTTCCGTTTATAACGCTTATAAAAAATGTCATAAAATAAAAATAAGATTCAGTGGGAGCAAATTAACACTACGCATCTTTTTTCATTCCCTGTAGAGTGAAAGACATATTTAAACTATTTTTCCTACTACTTTACGCAATCTAAACTCTCAGGAGCAGGAAAAAAAATTACGAAACACAGAAATGCATAGAGTTAAAAGATTATAGCGATACCTGAGGGTCGGATGAGAGTTGTAGAAAGATACACGAGTGTTATATAGACTTCAACTGTTTATAGAAATTTGAAAGTAATCTGCTTTTAACTTGACTTCAAAAGTATTCAAAAGTAATTTAAAGGCCTTGGTAGCGAGGAAATGTAGTTTTAATGGGGAGTTTTAAGTATTTGTTGATGTAACAACGAAGATATCACTGATATTATTCTGTCCTCCAGGCACGATAAACTTTTCCGGGAAAAAGACGTTTTAGCAGTCTGTTTGAAGAAAACTGTATACAAAAATTATTTCAAAAAAGTCAATTCAGAGTTATAAAAGCAAAAAGCAATGGAGAAATTTTGCTTTCATTAAGCATGTAAGATCGATAACGTTTATGTAACGCAAGTACTCTTTTCCCTCTGGCAAATCAAATCGAGGGGGCTACCCAAAAAGCTCGAATGCTATGAAATAACCAATACATGTAACAGATTTTGTTACATCAGTATTTTATGAGAAATTCCGTGAATTAAATAATCCATAGAGAAAAAAGATACATGATTATTTTATAATTCGTAGATAACCCACCAATAATTTGTTTCAATCGTAATCAACCTTTAACTTTATATCGCGCCCGAGAGAAATGACAATACTTTTAATAAATAATGATAACAAAATGTAAAATCCACTTAATTGTAAACATAAAAGTTGTTTATGTGATATTAGAGGGGAAATGAACCGAACTAATCGTAATGAATTTTTCTTACAATGTTTCATCTTATCATACGTACAGGCATAGGACAAAATAATAAGAAGATTCATTTCAAAATGGTGTCACGAATCGAAATAAATCTGCCATCTAGTAGTAGCGGAAGAGAAGTATTTGGCATTGTGACAGTTGCATGAGATAATTCTATTCCCAGCAAAGCGCCATTATGTCCGATTTGCCAAACGTGTAAAAAGGCGTGATCATTCGAACTCGCCTCGCTAAAGCATCCGTGTCGAGAACAGTAAACTTTGTGAAATGTTTCGATAACTACTATGTCAAGGATTATGGCAGTTTATTCAAACCTGGGAAAGGTGTCCTCTACAAAGCAGAGAAGTGGGGGAAAGTCGAAATAGACCGACCGGGATGGGCGAGTGTTGAAAATCTATGCAACTCTACACTACTGTAGATAACCTCAGAGATGAACACTCGTCTTTCGAACTTGGTACCCACCAAATTATTCAATTAAACACTTATGGCAGAGAGATCATTCCAAAGCCGTTAGTGTCACCATCCAATGCAATGAAGTGACGACAATGACTCCGTGTTCCCCTAATCTGCATTGAGAATAGGTCATCTGGTCTGAAGAACCATTATTTACATTATTTCAGACCACCGGAGGAATATTCGTCTGGTGAATACCGGCAGAAGTATTTCATGTGGATTGCCTGTTTCTTATAATAAGGCATGGTGGGTGGTCTGCAATAGTATGGGGTGTAATATCATGGCTTGGGGGCACTCGTAGTCGTAAGAGGAAAAATCGTAGCCAAGCATTATCGCACATAATTTCCCCTCTATGCTTCAGACTATGTTTCTTGAATAACATCCTGTGTTTGAAGATGACAACTAGCCTGTTCACACTACTCAATGTGTCCAAACATGGTGAGGTGATATATGTATTTAGAGAACCAAGTCAGTGTTCTAAAAAAGCACAGTACATGAGTTTGAGACAGCTCTGCACAACGAGGAATAGAAGCCAATTCTCTTGAACTTTGTGAACTTTACCAGTCTTACGTCGGATGCAAGCTGCAATTAAGGCCACGGGACCTACTAATAAAAAATGTGCATTATTACACAGATGTTCCTATTATTATGCCTAAGCGGACCGCCAATTACCACATTTAAGATAATCATCGACAGAGAATTAAGAAATGGAACTGATTTAGATGCATAACAGAGATCAACTTAAAACTAACGAGGAATTTGGATTGCTATGAAAATAAATGATTTTAGTTTATGATTGTCTTAAAATTTCGTGAAATAGAATTTATTTTCATTAATTGCTTCATTTCTACCATTTTAACATATTTTTAGAATAAAACTTTAATCTTATTCTTTTAAGAATTAGAAGATTTTCTGGAATAAATATTCCATAAGAATAATTATTAATAATCATTTTATCTTGCGTTTTTTTTATAGAAATTTCTAGACCGTTTTTAATGATGATCTATAATGTGTGTTAGTTTCGAAATAAAAGATAAATGAAAGTTTAATTGAATGAAATATTTTTTTTTCTTTGGCCATTTTCGTAAAATTAATTCCTGTGATTAACAAAATATGTAATATATGTTTTTATTTTTTTTCATTCGCCATTGAATTGGGATTACAATTTATGTATTTTTAACAACTAATATATATAGTATAACATAAGATTTCATTTGAATGAAAAACAGAATATACATTCTTTAAGTTTAGTTATTACTCGATCTTGGTAAAAAAATTTTAAGAAGTCCAATTTTAAAATTTATTCCGAATTAAAAAGCCATAGCAAAATTTATTTAATTCTTTAGAAATTACTGTTTTAAAATGTTTAGAGATAAAACATATATAAATTGAGAAGTTCACTGAAAACATTTTTTTTTTCTTTTTTACATTTGTTCTTCTAATTAAAAAGAGAAACAGCATTTCATTAAAATGTAATAAGAAAAGTACATAACGTCTGCTTTTTTAAATGCTTCTGCAGATTTTATAATTACTGATTTCTCATTAACCTAGTTATTTTTGTTGTTCCTTTTTCTTCAAATGACTCTCGGGTATAAATTTTTGTGACAAATTTTTTTCAATATTATTATACCTCAATCAAGAGCAACATCTTATTTGTTTAAATCTGCTTTGCGATTATTTTGAAAAAAAATTGTATGAAAAAAGTTCTAATTCCAAATAATAATAATAGAGGATGACAAGATGAAAACCAATTAAGCACTCAGTTCATAATTTAAAAATTGTTCCTTTTAGAAATCTGCACTACAGAGTAAAATGTTAATGTGTACCTTTTATATATACAATAATATATTATGTATTCTGCACAAGCTGAATATATGAATTTTGAAAGAGTACACTCTTTGACAAAAAGATTTAAGGGAAAAGTATAAAATGCAGCGAGCTGCAGCATAAAGAAACAATTTTATTTATTTCTTGGTACGCCTTACCGTTGGTGAAGAATAGGTATTAGCACGCATAAACTTAAAGAAAATCCTTTTTCAGGATACTTCCACAATATTATTCACAATTATTATCTTATAAATATACTCTTTATGTTTGCTACTCTAAACATTGAGAATCGGAAAAGCTCTTTTTTGAGATAGAATGAGAGATCTTCCCTAAGTTCTTATTTAAATTACAATAATAAATTAGAGAAGGAAAACAAAAACACATTTAAAAAGAAAGACAGTTTTCGTAGACTCTTTTCATGTTATATTTAAGTATAACTGTAGTTTTTTAAGGTACATTTACAGGCTAGTATCTCCACTCTCCGAAAAAAGTTTAAATCTACCAACAAAAGACCTTCAACGCCAACTAAATTTTAAAAATTGTGTGGTTGCCAAGAATAATGATAGTACATAGTGCCATTTTATATATGAACATGATTTCAAAATTATAATGTGAAAAATAAATCGTTTTCATTTGAGAAATTCTTAGGTTTTGCATTTTTAGGAGAGAAATTTTTCAGATAGGAAAAAACTTGAATATTTTATTCATTTTTATTGATACGCTACCCCGCAAGATTTACTAGAAAAACCTCGCACGAATAGTGAAAGAAAGATACTGCTCACTTTTTCTCTTTTATTTATTATTAAACATAGCACCGAAATCCTGTAAAACTTATACGTATGTGAAGAATCTCAAATTCTCTTTTTCAGCCAAACCTCACAAGACGAAAACAGAAAACTAAGCCCCGCACACTCCACAATTTTATCATTTGTCAAAAAAACAGGCCTAGAGATCTCTTTCCTGAAGAAAAAAAACAATCCAATAAACCACAAGCAGTGAACGTTTAAATTATGCTAGTGTCACCGACTTATCCATAAATGCATGTGTTTCTATCCAAAACCAAAAGAAAGGGAATTTCTCTCGGTTACACCGAAGGGGTGTGGGGTAGTATCTATCATCCATAACTGCACCTGGCCCCACGGCTCCTCGAGATCTTGGGAGACCCCTTCCAGGAACAAGGGATGGATCAATCGATGGCGCCCCTCCATTGTGGAGTCCGTCTGTCTGCCTCCCCCCTCCCCGAACATGTGCGACAGAGTGTGAACTTGGGGGTTTAAGGGGGGGGGGAAGAAAAGTCCAGCTGAGCGTGTCATGTCCCACAAGCAAAGGGGCTTCCGGCTAGCTTCAATTATCTTACGTCAGCTAAGAAGATTGTAGGAGAAAACGAGACTGTTCTGGCCCATTCTTCAGATACCTTGAGCAGAGCAAAAAACTAAAATCAAGTTCAACCAACCATTCCTTCCCCTAATATCATGGCTTTCTTTTGAGTACGGAGACTCTTAGGGGGTATGAAATGATGGAGTGAGGGAAGTGGAATATGACCGATAACTGGGGTAAGAAAACCGTACGGGACTGAAAGAACCCGTGATTAATTATCATTGACTATATTTTTTTCAAAAAAATTTAGATTTAAGCCAACGGCGTGCAGGGGATGTAAGGATAGAAAGGTAATTGAATGATGGGATATTAAATAAAATCGTGATTAGCATTGATTACGAACTCTGTGAGAATAATGGGATAAAATTTATCTTTCGCTTTCTCTCTTAACTAGGTATAGTCATATCTCCTCTCGGTCTAGACGTAAGTTATCTGAAGTTATATAAAATTAACTTTTATGTTTCACGTTTTACTTTATTTAAAAATTAACACTTCAGTTGATAATAATTCGGTATACCAAATAGGTATTGGTTAACTAGAAATATGGTTTTAGATGTAAATAAATTTTGTCTTGAATGGCAAATGGGGTGTAATGCCAAAAAGGGAGTAACACAGGAAAAATACTATTTAATAACTAGGTAGTGTTATAATTCAATATGATCAGTATAAGCCCATCAGTGCCGCACACAAGGGGGGAAGGGTCCCCGGGCCCAGACCCCCCATAGCCCTTGATTTTTTTTCTATTGATTATAATACTATGCATATAGTACGTAAAATTTAACTAAGAGTTTGTTTTTAATGATTAATTTATTAATAAATGCCAATTATTTATTCAATAATGAACTTTGTGTACTGTTTGTTGTTTCCGAAAATCGACAACATCAAAAGAATATGTAGGGCGGCGTATTGGAGCATGATACAAGAATGGTGACTTTCGACCCTGGAACCCCCCTTCCTTCCTTGAAAAATTCCTGTGTGCAATATATCTTAACTGATAGGATGTAAAAGTCAATGGCGTACACAAGGGGGGGGGGTTAGGGGTTAAACCCTACCCACATACCAATGGTCTTCAAACTGTGCTCCACGGAACCCTGGGCTACCACGAAGCATACCCAGAGGCTCCACGAGTCAAATATATATATATATATATATATATATATATATATATATATATATATATATATATATATATATATATATATATATATATGTATGTATGAGTGCTACAGGAGAAATCTCCTTTTCGTAATTTCCCGCCGCTTATTATAATAACCACCTACCAGAAAACATTTTTTACAAAAAAAAGACAACACCTGATTAATAATATTTCTCAGAGGAGAAATCGGAGCCTTAACAAATAAATAGGAAGGTTTGCCAATGAGAGAAGGGAAAAAGAACAGCTTATCGAAGCATCAATAGATTCGATCTGAAAAATTAAACTTAAGCGTAATAGAGCCTAAATTTTAGGCTTCAAATTTGCACAGAACACACAGAAGTTTCTAACGCAGTTAGAATTACTTTAATGCCATTCGGAACCAGTGCTGATTTAAGCTCATTTCGGGCATTGGGCGCAAAAGATCTACAAGCTCCCTTGACTATGGTGGATCGAAATTTGTGTGTGTGTGGATTCATTAGTTTAAAAAAAACTCTAAAACCAAAAATATTGTACAAAATAGTCGCATTTTGTAAAGTTGTAATGAATCTCGCGAGCCCCAAAACTATTCAAGGTGGGCTGGGGGTTGGTCACCCCTGTTTAGACTATAATCCCCCCCCCCATAAGAGAGATCGGTGTACGCTGCTGATGAAAGCAACCTGATTCCATCTTACGTTCTTTCAGAAGTGAAAAAATACAATAGAACGTTATTACAAAAGTACTTAAAAAAAAACTTTCCACTTGAAAGTAATGTACTTTTTACGCCTCCAGTTAAATAAAAATTATTTTAAAAATTGTACGTCAATGCTAAAATAATGTAATAAATATAAATAAACTCCGATTGCATCATTGTTCGTCGCGCTAACGGCACAAAAAAAAGGGTTAAAGTTCAGTCAGAATACAATTGGTAAAAATAAATTGATGTCAACTTTTATTTGTTTACACATATGGAAAAGTAGTTCACACACTTTTCTTTCTTTTCGGAAGAGAAAGTGTAACGAAAAAAAAGAAAGAAAATGAAAAATATGAATGAGCATTTGTTGATTCTACCCTCTTACACAATCAAAACTTTTACTACACTTTTATGCGTAAATACATGAAACCTGTTTCAATTATTCCGCTTATAGAATCCAACTTTATTCTAAGTTTTTAAGAACAAAAATCCATTACTTCAAAGCAAACTTTCCGTTTCGGAGGAAAAAACAGTTCTTTAAAATAAGTGTTTTCTCTCTCTTTATTTTATTAAAGAAAAAAAAAATTTAAAAGGGCAAAAATATGAGCTTTATTCTACAAGAAAACAAGCATGAACTTAAAAAAAGAAAGAAAAAAGCTAACGTAAATTGGAGAACATTCGCATCGCATGTACAATTATGTGCAATAAATATAGCTTTCATCTTTAATATATTTATTAATTGAATAACCAGTTTTCTTTGTGTGCATAGCGTTCAGATTAATTATGAGTGTCATTTATATGAAAAATGTTAAGAAAAGCATTATAAAAGAGAGCTCAAATGGTTGTTCTTGAATGTATCAATATTTTTTTCATAAAAATCAATAAAATCTTGCTCAGGGCTTTAGAACTTTTACTTAATTTATTGAATTCATTCGATATTTAAAGCATGGGTCAGTAAAATTAAACGTGAGATTGTAAATCATATGTACAAGTAATTTAATGCAATATTATTAGTATATTTACAGCCCGACAATAGCGCACACAGTAATTTTTCAGGGGGTCAAGCTCGGAAGTCCACCATTCTCGTATCATGCTCTAATGCACCACCCAACACATTCTTTTGCTTTTATCGATTTTCGGAAACAAAAAACAATAAAAAAACTAATTATTGAATAAATAATTAGCATTAATACTTAATTAAATTTTACGTACTATATACATAAAATTATTATCAATCGAAAAAAAATCAAGGGATTTGAGGGGGGATCCGGACTGGAGAACCCCCTTATGTGCGCCACTGCAGCCCGATTATAATGTATTTCAACCACTTTTTTCATAGATTTCGGAACATTACTAATATTATTTTGCTCATCATATAAATCACCCATTTCCCTTGGACGTTAAATTTATCTTTTCACCAAAAATTGTTATAAAGATTTTATTATAATTAGGATTAATAGTTTATTGATTTTTAACGCTAGATTGATTAATTTTTATTTCAGTATAGCAAGGTTTAAACTTTAAAACAGAAAAAGACCAATCGGTTAAAAATATAGATAAAACGTGAGACGCATTAAACACACTACGATTTGATGACAGAAAAAATGGTACATAAGCTTTTTCTTATGAAAAGTACCTCAATACATTTAAGGTATCCGACTACGTTCGGAACCGTGATTTTGCAAAAGCGTGTAAGTGAATAATATTTATGATATTTAGTGTCACTTAGATTAGAAAATGTATATAAAATTATTTTAAGAATGGTATTACAATAAAAAATTATTTAAGTACAATACTTTGACAAAAAATGAACATAGAATGACCCATTTTCAAAATATTCTCCTTTTGTGAAAAATGCTTCTATTATAATAATATTTTGCTTGTATATAGCGCAGACCTCTGTACAGAGGTTCAACTAGAATTTTTTAAATATATAACTTAGAAGTGGGTTTATCCATGTTTTACGACAACAGAGCGGAGAAATTTTAAGAAAAAAATTAGTTCAATTGGTGGTAACTGAAAATAATGTGAATTTTTCAAAGATTCTAGCTCATACTCTCTGGAGAAGTCTTTACTTTATAAAAGCAAAATATTAATATTATAGAAGCATTTTTTATAAAAGGAGAACATTTTGAAAAAAGGTTATTCTAAGTTAATTTTTTGCCAAAATATTGTATTTAAATAATTTTTTTCGTCATAATGTCCTTAAAACTATTTTATACATGTATTCTAATCTGAGTGACACTAAATGCCATGAAAATTATCAATTTATGCGCCTTTTTAAAATCACGGTTCCGAACGTAGTCGGATACCTTAAAGCATGAGGCATTTTTTTTTTAATAAAAAAAAAATTATATTTTCGAATTCTTATCATAACAAAATGAAGTGGAAAATTTTGCTGAAAAGTATATTATGCATTTCAACGAAAAAACAAATTTTTAAACTTGACAAATGAAAATAGTAAAGTTTTCAAGGCAAAGAATATACGATTAAATATCTAATAAAACAAAAACTACGGTTCCACTTTGGACAATCTTTTTTACTATTCTTTTTTTATTCGTACCCAACCTTCAGCGCTAAGTCTAGGTATCGCAATAGACGGAGCATTCCAAGTCTTTGTCTAACAGCGAGTCACTGTTGCAGACCAGATGCTGTTTCAGATCATACCTAATTACCGGCGTTGATGCCACCAAAACATCCGCCAATTCGAGTATAGTTCGGAAAGGGCTGCTTGCTGACATATAAAAAGAGTGCTTTCGGATACATCGGGAATTCCGTTATCGATCGCTGGGTCACGCGGATCCTTCTCATTCTAGTGCTCCCCCATCCTCTCTAGAAGGAATCCAACCCAACTCGGAATAATAGTAGTTCGCACGAATAAGCGAATCAGGCATTCGTTCTTTCAACTGTACTTCCCTCCTACACTCGTTTGATTACTGCAAGACAGAAGCGACTGGATGAGGAAAAATTCATTCGTGTAGTTACGGATGATGTAAGGAAACTCGAAAGAAATGGATTCCTTCTGAGATAAATGGTCACTTGAGAAGATTATATGACGAGGAAACATAAGGGGAAAAATATCCCTCACGAAAGAATCATTTCAAGGAAGAAAAAAAAAAAGTCACGTTATCGTCCATGTAAATGCAAAATTTTTGGAGGGGTTCGACAGAAAACAGAAAAATAAATAATGGTACAGATTTACGCAATTCGATTGAAATTCAGCTTACATGCATAAGCATGAACAGTTGTGCAGCGTCGGAAATAGATACTATCACAGGATTGATTGCCACATTGGATATAGACTAATGAATACATAAAAGCAACTTAGTTGAATCACTAAATATGATTATATATTAGTACTGTAACTGAGGATCATTCATGAATTTTGCACTTGGCTTAGTTTTGGAGATTTGTATTCATGAATTCATTAATTATGAATAAATGACATGATGCGTAAAATTAACAAGTCTCTTAATTATTTCTCTCATTATACACAGCGTTCTATTAATAATAGAAGGTTAAGGACCAATATTATTTATTATTCAAATGTATATGTTCCGAGAAAATATTTATCACATTCATGATTTTAATTTTTATTTTTCCACTTATACACGTTTCCCTTTTAAAAACATATTTAAATTCTATGTAATAGTTTTATAAAATTGTACATTAAAAAATCAAGTAATATAAAAAATGTAAGTCGATTTCTACTTAGGTCAACGAAGAAAACTTTTATTTTAGTTACTTTTTATGAAATAGTTACAATTAATATAAATATGTATATACATATGAGATAATCACAATATTAAGTTACAAAATAGAAAGCAATTTTCATTGCTATTTTCCATTTCCTTTTCTATGTATTGTGTTGGACTATTTTTTGTTCGTTTGTTACTGTTTATTCATTAATTAGATTTAAATATTGTAATAAAATAGTATAGGAAAAAATATATCTCATTCTCAGAAATTAAGCTATTCCAGGTAGGATTCGAACCCACGATGTATGGATTAGAAATCCAACGCGCTATCGATTGCGCTACAGAGACACAACGAACGATTTTCCTTTCTATATATGCTGTTGGACTATTATTTTTGTATGTTACTATTTATTCATTTTTAATTTAATTAATGAATTAATATTTTTTTTTAAAATTGTATTAACATCAAGTGTCATCCACTATAAGTTTTAAAAAAATGTATTTGAACCAGAATGGATGAATAGAAAGTATATTTTACTAACGATTTTTTTTGAAAATTTGAACAATATATTTGAACAATTTTATATATATATAGGGAGAGAGTGAACTAATAGAGTAGGAATTGAATAAAATTTAAGACTGTCTTCCAGTAATTTACCTTCCAGAGTGAGAGTAGATTTTAGTAGCGCAAGATCCAATTTTAGATAAACAGCGCCAAACATTTGTTAATTTACCTTCGAATATGTATATCAAGTACTGTGATTTCTTTTGTGTTATCTTATTTTGTATGTATTAATCTGCCGATCTTTCTTTGTACATTGCTACTATTTTTTACTCTAATTTACATTTTATAATAAATTAATTTGTGTGTGTATGCATACACTTGTACATTTATACTAGCATATTTAATCAAGTGACTTGAACTAAAATTTATTATTAATGAATAAAGCTCCTTCAATGTTTAAAGCCTCAAAAATGTCAGTAACACGAACAAAAAAAAATTCACAACCAGAAATAAAATCTCAAACATTCTATGTTTTGCAAAATTATGGAAAAAATAAAATCTCAGCAGTGATATCAGAATATATAGATAAAACAGCTTTGTTCTAAAATAATTAAAGGTTCTTTTTTTCACCGGTCGAAACAATGATTGCCATCTTTTTAAAACTTTCAAATGATGATACTTTATCGAAGCTTCATATTTTGACACCGTTTTTTTTTTAAATAAATAATATAACTTACGAGATTATACACTTGGCTGACAAGAGTTTAACAGAGTTGAATTAACGGGAGACGTGAAAAAATAACGAATAAAAAATTCATGAGTAATTCAAACTATACAAAAGTTTGAAAAAATTTAAAAAATAAATAAATACAAATTTTTTTTAAGTTAATTTTTACAAAAAATTAGATGGAAATATAAATACTTAACTACATAAGTATAATGTTACTTTTCTTATGGATTTCATTCACAAAAAAACTTACATGCTTAATTTGAAATTTTTTTCAAAAACTTTCAAAATGGGGATGAAAAGCCAAAATAAGTAATATTGGAATAAACCTTTATCGTCAACGAGAAATCATATTAATCAATATTAGCAATGTGAGAGCCCTCTACCTTTTTACAGGCCGAATTCAGAGAGAGAGATCCAGATATATATATTTAAAATTATTTATTTTTTTTCTTTGCATATTTTCTCTTTTAATACATTAGTTAAGGGATATTAGTCATTTATATAGGAGAGAAAATTATAAACATAATATTCGTTGAGTTCCCAATTGAGAACAATGCTCACTTTTGACCATACTTTTACAATGAATTCCAAAATGGTAAAAATTGAGTCAGTGGCACACGCAAGAGGGGAACCCCACCAGACCCCCTTCCTTCATCGCCCTTGCTTCTTTTTCGATTGATTATAATTCTAAGTATATAAAACGTAAAATAAAGGTAACCCTGGCAATTAATTAATTCTTATTAATAATTCATTTTATTAATTAATGCTAATTATTTATTCAATTATTTATTTTTTACTGTTTTTTGTTCCTGACATTCGATAAAATCAAAAGAATATGTTTGGCGGCGTATTGGGGCATGATACGAGAATGGTACACTTTCGACCCTTGACGCCTCCCCTTGAATAATTCCTGAGTGCCTCAATGTATTGAGTAGATTAAGTAATAAGCAAAATAGTAAGAAAATGAATGAAATATTTATTATTAAATTTAAGTACCGATATTAAATTTATAAATTTAAACGAGACTTAATTTAACAAAACTTTGCTCTTTTACCTAAACAAACTATCAAGAATTTAAATTTATATTTAAACTTTTATTTTATGGGACAGTGGGAAACATTTATAAGCAAGTTTTTCTCACACTCTTTGAAATTAAATATTCGATTTACTGTGCACATATATATTCTGTTCATACAAGGAAATGACATCACTCTTTGTAATACATGGCGATGAGCTTAAGGTCCTGATTGAAGCCCAAACTTTCTTAGTTGAAATTTGAGTATAACGGTTGTAACCTCTCGGCGAAACTCCACAGATAAATCAACTAGTATTTTTTATTGCCCACGAGTTACCGAATATAAAAATCAACCAGTGAAGACAGCCATATTTAAAGCACTTTCAAATTAATTCCACCAACATTTCTTATTGCGAAACGTTGGACAGTAGTTGCCTAGTTTTCTGTCAAACAGGCCAACTCCATCTATGCCAGTGTTATATGTATGAATTAAATTTGGTTATACATAGTATGCTTACTATCTTATTATGTTTAAGTCAATATTTTTTAGTTTATTGAATTGAGAGATGAGTGCAATAATTTGAAGGGAAATAAGAAATGTAGAATTTTCATTCCAAAGGCTTAAAAATATCAAGTCTTCTCTCAAGTTTTTTCATGTCCTTTGACGGCATCAACAGACATTTTTTAATACTATAATTTCGAATATAGCTCGAATAGTTTTTCTACTTCTATTTACTTACAAGTTCTTTCATCCAATCATATAAGTAGAAATAAAATTATCAAATATATTTCTACTAGAAGAGAGTTTGCAACAACAACAATAGAATAGATTATTTATAACTTTACAACCAAGAGGGGGTAATTCATTTGACTGCTTTCCTGCATAAATTTCCATTTTATATGGATAACCATTACTGGAGCAAATCATTCAGACTTTGAATCCAAAGCGAATTGAATATCCCCGAATAAACATTTTAGAGGAATGGGGGACTTAATGCGAAACCATTGATATGTCATTGTTAAGCTGGTGGTAAAATAATGCAAACTGAATTCATTTTTTTGTTCAATTTATCATAAATTGTTTGAATTTTGCCCATTTTATCACTAGGATGCATTTCTTTGATTTTTTTTCGGGTAATAGGGACAACTAAGTCTTCAGAAACACTCCAGTAATCATTTTTGAGGGCTGAGAGCTTAATGACATCCACTCAGTGAGAATAACCCAAAAACTGTGCAGTACATTTTCAGTCGGGTTTTTTTATATTAGTCCTCTTTTTAAATTGTCCCCGCCACATAGTGGTGACAGGTCTATGTTCTCAATTAGGAACATAAACATTTAATAAATTACAACTCGTGTATTTCTGGTAAGTATTATCAAATTTGTCCTTTTTAATAATGAGAGCTATTTTAAGTATTTTAGAAGAATTGGAGGTTTTCCCCATTTATATAATTTGTTTAGTTGTAATAGGTAAAATTATGAAGAAAACGAATATTTTTGTGTGCTCTTCTCCTCATTTCCCAATTAATTATAGAAATGTAGCATCTATTTCAAAAATCTCTCAAGTGATGTTTTAACTACGCATACCTGCTAATATTTTCAAGACAACATTGATGAAATTTAATTTTTTAAAAAATTTTTTTATTTGATATTTTCAATTGGAAACATTGACCAGAAAAGGTTAAGAGGACTCGGTATACTTAGAACAATCTTTTCAATCTACGTATTTAAAAATTATGTTTTAGCATACCATAAAGTGTTTCATTTCAGTAAATTAATTTTAGACAAGATTTTGCTTTTATTGTTGATAAAATTTTAAATATTTCAAGTATTTGAATAAATATTCGAAAATTTTAAAATGTTACACCTGTATCTATGAATATTTTGAACTGATGTTTTTGTAATATTCTCAAAAATATTTTAAGCTATTTTAGGGAATTTTACAATAACATATTTAGCTTTGGAGAACAAAAATAAAATATTCATATAAATGTTAAAATTCAACAAGAACAAAAAAAAAGCCCATATTTCCTACTATTTAATAATTTTTTTAAAAAAAAGTATTCATTTTATTGCAAAATGGATGTCTAGTTTTACTAACTGTTCTATAGATAACAAGCAGTACAAACAAGAAAAAAACGAAAGAGACCGGAATATATTTGTAGTTGAGTCAGCATTTGAAACGCATTGAAAAAAAATACACAAGTTGAGAAAGATCATTTTTAACTCTAAAAATAATTATTCTAAATTTCAATTAAATTAAAATATCCTTTTAAAACATGGTAGGTTTAATTACCTTTTAATATACGCTCACTATTTAGTAACTGGTCACCTTTTTCATAGTATAAATTGTACTTGAAAAAAACAAGGAAAATAATAGAATATACATATATATATATATATATATATATATATATATATATATATATACATATATATATATATATACA
Source organism: Trichonephila clavipes (assembly GCA_019973935.1). Classification (NCBI taxonomy): domain Eukaryota; kingdom Metazoa; phylum Arthropoda; class Arachnida; order Araneae; family Nephilidae; genus Trichonephila; species Trichonephila clavipes. The sequence goes on along the minus strand of BMAU01020026.1, from coordinate 1,035,838 downwards.
TATATATATATATATATATATATATAATATATATATATATATATATATATATATATATATATATATATAAAATTAAAGCAATAAGTCAGTCAAAAAAATTTTTTTAAATTTTGTTTCACATAATTTCAAAATATTAATCATATGAAAATATATGAATTATATGAACACAAATTATGAAGTTATTAATATTAATTGTTTTAAAATCTTTATTGTCTCAATAACTGTTATAGTATTTGAATAACTGTCTTCGAACAATTAAATGCTTAATTATGATTAAAACAAAATAAAATTAGAGTTTTCTAACAGCTGTTAAAAAATGAACAGACAAGTTACTGAGATCTCTAAAAATTAGACGTAATCAAATTCCAAACTTTGTTTATTTATATTTAAAAACCAGGTTTTAGATTATTTTTATAGGGCACCCTTTAATTTCCCTTCTGATATTTAATTGCAAATTAAAGGTGTCATAACATATGACGAAATTGAGAAAGCTTGCGAAACTATTTCTTTTATGTATTTCATTGATATGAACCAATTTAAAAATTATTTTTCAAACTCTAAAGAATTATCTGACAAATATTCATCGAAAAAAATTACCAATTTCATTTTTTATTGCTGTTTGTACGCAGACATGTGATTCCTCAATACATTTAGCCTCGAAATTATTTCCGGTAACCTTTCACGGCCAATCAGCTTTATCTGGTTAATTAGTTACGTAAATGTGTGTTTGTTATGTATTACGTATGCTTGAAAATGCCAAGATCTAAGAAAGATCCCATTTCTGTTATAAACTATATTAGGTAACAAAAATTTCAGAATACTCCTCGCGTTTCTAATTCAAATATCTGCACAGATTTCTTTCGATGATTTTTTTACAACTGCTATTTAAATCAATAAATACAAGTTTGATAACTGTTGCACTGTGATTTACAGTTGGATGGATAGCTAGTCATCCACGACAATGACTCACTATTGTGAGTCGCTTCACTACGCACTTCACAGGAGCAGATAAGTGTGAAGTTGGTTTTTCCATATGACGCAATTTGTGAAGTTGTTTATCGCCATTTGCATGTAAAATACTGATATAGAATCACGTTCCATAACCTGAGAATGACCTTCTGATGTGTTTTCAAAATTTAAATTCGATATTTAGAATATTCTGTGAAACAGAGTTTTGTGTAAATTTTGTTTACAGAAATTAAAGCCAGAAAAAGTAAACTTTTTAAAATATAGTGCTAATTAAACCTAGTTTATTAAATTATAGAATGATTTAAAAACCTTTTATTTTAAAGGTTATCTGTATCGACACAAAAGGAACGATATTTTAATCAATTATTTTAATTAATGGAAATAATTGATTACAAGTGTTTAAAATATACAAAATAATACGAAAATGTTATTTAGTTTCTATTAAAAATTACAAAGTCAAAGAAAAAATTAATGCCATCCATTGAAGCAGTTGTTTTAATTGTGTTGTTTTATATATATTATTAAATTTGCACACATTCCATGTCACATTTCATTAAAAAATATTGGTTTAATCCCATCATGAAATCTCGAAAAAATTTGAAAAAACAGTATAGTCAAAATAAAAATGACTTCTCCAAGTTTATTCCGTTGATTACATTACAGTCATTTTCACAAGATTCTTGGAACAGTTGGTAGAATTTATATTCACAACATTTTAGTAAATTAGACTGGAGCTTAAATTAGATATTTTGGAAGTTGCAAATATACTTGTTTGTAACATTCAGTTTGATTTAATTTATAAGAATAACAGTTACGATGATGCTCAAAATGATTTAATGTGTTCGAAAACAGACATTTACAAACTGGGAAATATTGCCATGTGTTCCCTTACTTTTTATTATCTCAATAATCGAATAAAATTCTAAGCAAGTTTAATTGACTGAAAAATTTGAAACTGTATGCAAGAAAATGATAAGTGACAATTGATATTTTACATTAAATAAATAAAATTGAAATTTAATCCATAATTTTAAGGAAAAAAGGCTCGAGAATCATGTATATCGTTAGACATGAGTTTTTATTACTATTTTTCTCGTTTATAAATATGTAAAAAAACTTATTAAATACAGCTAGAGAAGTATTTTTTGTCAAGTACTTTAAATTAAAGAGAGAGATTCATGTTAAATAAAAATAATTCAGCTGAACTAACATTACTTATATACTTACATAACTTCGAAAATACATAGCTCGATCCATATAAACGAAAAAATCCATAGAAAGATAAATTCATTCTCAAATATTTAGCTGATCCCTATTCACATGCAGAGATTTTGAGAGGAAGAGTTAAATCACAACATTTATCATTAGATGAAAGCTTGAATTAAATTAATTCCAGCGTTCTAATTTGGTAGCGAGAACCGCCACTAGATGGTGCCACCACTGGCATGGCTCTCACATCTGAGGACTTGCCGTGTCTGCAAAGGCTTAGTTGCTAACATGCATCACATTTGGGGGAAAAAAATTCAAGAAATATCTTAAATTAATAAATTCATTGTATATTTAAAACAATGTAGGAATTTCATAGAAACTCGCTTATAAAATAATAGTCGGCATCAGTTGTAACAACAGCAACAAAAAAAAAGAAAGTGTGTCAGTAGCGAAACATTTAATCAGATTTCCTATCTTAATTAATTATAACTTAAAATTACAAACACAACCTTTAAGCTCCACGCTTGAACGTGAAAAACAGAGAATGTGTTTAAGAGTTTTAATCACACACATTAAAGGAGTACTTATGGATACGTCCATTAACTTCAAAATGAAAGACTATAGGCATCTCTAATCAGATGTTTCTATAGAACGAAATTCGGCCACCATTTACCCAGTTGAATTGATTTCAATTCAGAGAGAATAAGTCTCAATCGAAATATGTTCCTTATCTCCTCTTTACAAGACTAGGAAACAATTCAACAAAATTAGCCTCGAGAACGAAAATCAAATACTACTAATTGACCAAGTTCGTAGGCCCTAGTGAGATACAAAAGTGCATTCCATGTTAACTCCAAATAACAAAGATTACCCTTTTTCTTTTGCAAGACAAGATCATGATTTTTACTAATTCGTCTGACTGAGATGGTAATCGACGAAACCTAAGCAATTGCATCGAACAAAAAGATAACAATTGCAATTAAGTGCTTAATTAAATAGGACCCTGTGCTTTCGAATTTTTTGTTGTAACTGTAGTTCTAATCAGACGCATTTTTCTGTTTGAAATTTACAGAAGTGTTAATGTGTAAAAAATTCAATAATTTATAAATAAGTAAATTGCAAATTTATAAGTTATAAAATTATGCATAATTATTTTTTTTTTGCTTGAACAACCCTCACTGCACAAACTAAACAAATGTTCATACTCTTTGCTCAAATTTTAAAGCTGTAATTTATATGTATTATGTAGTTCTGTTTATTTGTTTGTACAAAAATCGTTCTAGGCACTCCTCTTCGCCACTGAAGCTGCATCGTCCAACATTTCATTGATAAAGTCCTTAGATTTTGATAAATCTGCAGTTCTTGCAGCTTCCTGGAAAGTTGAGTATTTAGTTTCATTGATTGTTAATAAGTCTTCGTAAAAGACAACCCCTTTCTTCTCATGCAACAATTCCAGTCCAGGCAATCGTAGCGATATTTTTCTCCGAGAGCTTGCAAAAATGAATAATCGCATCATATGAAACGAATCACATGGTTGCCAATTCAGCACGTACGACGCACGCGAAATCGGGGTTGCCAACTTGGCGAGTTATCTTGAACTTTGGCATTCTTGCGATAGAACGCCATAAATTTATTACAGCTACACCAAAAACTTTTTTTATACATAGAGAGAAAAAACTGCTAAACTTTAAATTTGCAAAGTGTAAAGATTTCACAGCCCTTCTTTTTGAAATATTTCTTTTTATTCTTTAAATAATCGATATTTATAATTTGATTCTTCGTCTATAAGTATACAACTGCACACTAATATCAAAAAGAATTACTATTCTCACAAATCAGTTATTTAAAAAGGAAATGTTTTGTTTGAACTGATGTAGTATTAATTCTACACTGTTAAAATATTTCCCATAACTTAAAACCACATTAATAAATAATAATAAGAGTTTAAAATTAAAGTGAAAAGCCAAATTACGTTACACTTAAAATTTGCATAAAATTACAAATATTGTTTAAGCCATTTATATAAGTAATTACACATTACGCAACAGAGTGCTTGTTAACACATTTATTTAAAATCATAGAACAAAATTTACAAACAAACGTTCATGAAAAACTCTAGTTCAAAAGAAATTGTTTTTAATATTAAAATGCTAGGTTCATCCAGAAAGAATTGCATTTATTTTTAAAATAGCTATATAACTATCTTAAAAGTTAAACTTTCACAGACTTTTGAATATAGGTTTATAATACTCATACTTTTCCAGAAATTTTTATAAACACTAAAAGTTATTTTCTAATATTAAGTTAAAAATTCAGTGCTTCTCAAATTTAAATTTGGCTGCCTTTTTAAGGAGACGCATAACACTCGTAACGAATTACGTAAATAGATTATTTGCGTGTGTGTGCACATACCACTTACTATCGAAACTCGTAAGAGAATATGAAATGGCTGTACATAAAAAGAAAAAGATGATGTTATCCCGAAAATGATAAAATCCTAATGGATGCTTTAAGTTCTAGAGTCTGTTAGGTGAATACATACGAAAATGAACATTTTGACGTGCTTAGAACAAGGAGCTTCAAACGATATTCCTCTGCTTCCCGAACATCTCAAACTCCTTCTTCAGCAAAAAATAAATGCATACTCTGTCGTTTCTAGCTAGGAGATGAAAGGTAGACGAAGGAAAGGGAAGTAAAAGAAGTTCTTATTTGGTGAGTCACTGCAGTTACGAAAAGTTTGAAAGTGAAAAGGAGTCGCTGGAAGGAAAACAGTTTTAAGTAACTTTCGTGAAATAGATGGAAGGGGTTTTCAAGAATAAAAAAATTCGATTCCTTTTTCGAAAAATTGAATTATCTAAGTAAATCAAACAGCGTACATGCATATCGAATTTTCTTTCCTGTACTTTAAAATATGAGTTTTCATTTCGGATTTCGAGTTTAGATGTTTGAAGGGAATCGAATACACGTTTTGTGTTGTGTATATTTTAAAAAAATGTATTAAGATAATAAAGTAGCATGTAGTGTAAAGTCATTAATCTGTTTAAATACAAAATTAATCGAAAAGTAATCTTAAATAAAGTTTGAATTTAAAATAAACTGAATTTAGATTTTTCCGAGACATATATAAAAGTGACTCATTTTGTATTTAAAATAGTGGAAAGATAACTTTTTCTAGTTAGACTAAGATAAGACTAGAAAGATAACTTCTAGACTAGATAAAAATAACTACTAAACTAGAAAAAATAACGTCATAGTTAGGTTAGCACTTATTTTTAATATTTTCGTTTTGTAAGAGAGTGATTTAATTTTTATTAAATTGCAATTATCTCTTCCGGGAAGCAGATGCTCATTTCTTTAGTTTAGTAGTATGTACGTCCTCAAACATAGTTGAGAAGGACGATTGATGTTCTTAACTCTCCACTACTTCCCAAAAAAGGAATAGCCGTCAACCACATTAGAACTTTATACGGCGTATATTTAACTCCTTATGTTAATTTTTAAATTATCATGTTTACATCAAGCAGAGACACTTTAATTTAACCTTTCAAGCCAAGAGGTCCATGAAATCCTTTAGTTAAAATAAAAAGAATTGTTACAGATTTAAATTCCGTGTGTGTGCTCCATTTTCCAAATATACGTATATATAAAATATGTGTAAAA
>BMAU01020026.1:1000000-1027500 GCA_019973935.1 Trichonephila clavipes | reverse complement strand
TAAAATTTACATTTGAATTGAAAATAAATGAATCTAAAATACTAAATATTAAATCAGACAGATTTTTAATTCATATCTAAATTTGGCTGTGTGTGTGTGATCACAATAAACTTCATATATATTAAATGCGTGTAAATTTCTTTAGTACTTTGCTAACTATTCAGTAAAATTAAAATCTCACTTCGAGTATAGAATTACGAATTTCATACCAAGAATCAAAAATTCAGAATTGAGTGTTAAACACGATTCAGCATACAAATAAAGGACTTTGAAAGGATAATTAATTCTTGAAATTATTTCGGCACATAAAATTTTGAGAAAACCACAATAACAATTCGTAGAATCAGACAAACTGGAGTTATGCGCGCGCGCGCACGGTTAGATAGTTTTCAAACGTAAATGTCAGTTAATTTTCCCCCCACAAATGAGAAAAGAATTTTACGTTTTCTGCTCCAATTGTCAGAAATATTTTTACTTATCTTATGTAAATACATTTAAAACCTATAACAAATGGCGCACACAAACGGGACTGGGGGATTGATTATAATCCTATGCATATCGATTGATTATAATCCTATGCATATCGTACGTAAAATTTGATTAATTATTTGTTATTAACAATTAATTTTATTAATTAATGCTAATTATTGATTCAATAAGTAATTTTTTATTGTTTTTTGTTCCCGAAAATCAACAAAATAAAAGGGTATGTTGGGCGGTGTATTGAAGCATGATACGAGAATGGTAGACTTTCAACCATGAACCTCCCCTCCCCCTTGAAAAATTGTTGTGTGCACCACTACCTATAGCTGTTCACTTTTTAAAAAAAGTAAACAGTACATTTAAGCACTGTGAAAAATTGCACATTATTTTTAGCACTGTGAAAGACTGTGCACTGTTTTTTGCCCTGTGAAAAACTGTGCACTGTTTATAGCGCTGTGAAAGACTGTGCACTGTTTTTAGCACTGTGAAAAAAAAATAACAAGAGACCCTGCTTATTTCTCAAATTTTAAAAAGTTATTTTGTCAGAAGCAGAAACAATAGAAACAGGCATCTTCCTGTGAATATTAATCAATGAAGAATTTTCGAAAATATATATGTATCGCTACCTTTTATTTTAATTTTAAAATCAAATATTTCTTAATATGCCATTTTTTTGTTTGCTTATATCACAATGAAAACAAAAACCTTCAATCAATTTGTAATACTTATTCCAATTTAAGTGTGGGTATGAAAGACAAGAAATCGAGGTATGAAAATACGAAAAATACATCATTAACATTAATGATGCGTGAAAATCGTAAATTAATTGCTTTAGAAGAAATTTCCATTCAAACAAGCTATAACATGATACAACTCATTTGAAAAATATTTAAGTGAATACATTCTTTATTCCAGATAAAAAACTGAAAAACACACAGAGGAAAATTTTTTTCTGCCTTCATTTCATCAGACAGAGAATTAAAAAAAAATTAAAAATTGTACGACTGTAATCCCCAAGCCGCTCTTTAAAAATATAAACGCCCCTCGAAAAGAACGAAATGGAACGAAATGATCCTGTGAATTCGATTTACGGTATGGGGGAATACAAGACAAGGGGGGGGAGAAGGGCCGAAATCAAGAACTAGTTCAATTAGCCAATACTTTTTTTTATCGCACTGCACTCTTGATAAAAAAAAATGAAACTAGAAAATAGCAAGATGCGCAAGCGGAAAAAAAATGAATTTAATGACAGTCGTTTCGCACAGATTTTTTAAAAGCAAAACTTGAAATTTATAACACAATTAGGAATTAATTTTCCAAAAAATGTTTTTAAAAGCTGAATGATCCTTAAAGGTTTTACTGTCAGTGCTTTTAAGGACATGAGGACACTTCTAAAATTTTTACACCAATTATTCCAAATTGCGAAATATGGCCGAAGAGGAAAGTTTATTTTTAAAGTGCTCACTACCAATTATTAAAGGATGCATACAAAAACATTTAATGGTGCTTTCTCTTAAAAATGAATGGCTTGTACAACAATTTTTCCAATATTTACATATCCCCAAAACACTTCAAAGGAAATAAATTTAGTATGAGATTGGAATGGCCTTATTCATAGAATTCCATTGATTTTTGGAATTTGCATTAGAGAAATGCTTTTTCTGAGGTAATTCAAATTCAAAATTAGAAAATAGTAAATCCTTTCACTTTAGTATCAGGCAATAAAATGTCTTTAAGTAAATTAGCATATATCGTAAAATTTCAACAATACCTTTCCTTTCAACTTAATTTGAATTATTCTTCCTCTTTTAAATATATACCTTTTTCAGTTTATCCAATCACATTTTCTGTTCAGTATTACTTATTTCGATTAACAAGTTAAAACAATTCCTTTACGCATTCATTGAATATTTTTTATCATGAAAACATATGGACATATAAAGTTACTTTAGTTTAAATAACTGCGTTATATTGATTAAAATTAAATCTTCAAAGGTAATTTTGGTTTAAATATAAATTCATATTTTCATTTAAAATTCAGTTGTAACATGATTAGATAAAACGTATTTTTAAAGTTGTATTAAAACAGATTCTAAATATAAATGAGCATTTAAACTCGAATAAAAACTCTTATTTCTATTTTTAAGATTTTTCTAAAAATAGCTATTTTCGGTGTGATAAAATATTCCGTTTCGAGCAACTATTAAATTACTTTATAATTTAAGAAAGTAATTGCCATTAAAAGGAAAAATAATTCATAAATGAATGATTATTAATGAATATACACACACACAAAGAGAGAGAGAATATATTTTAAACAAATGAGAGGATTTGTAATCGTATCTCTACATTTCGTACGAAAAAGAAATTTGTAATTGTATCTCTGTATTTCATTAGAAAAGAAAATTTGCTATTGTATACTTAGTATTTCATCAGAAAATAAGCTTAAGTATTAAAAATATTAATTTTCCATACATTTTCATTACTTCAAAATTCGAGGAAAATTCCTTTACATTTAGAATAACATTACAATTCTTGGTAAAAAGTTTCAAAGTTTCATTCAGGACACTTTAAACAACACAATAATTTATTATTGTCAAAAATAGTAAAGGTACAACTACTTACTACGCATTCATTGTTTAAATACTTGATTGATACTAAATTAATACTTAAAATAATTTTATATTAATAATTTAAACTTACTAAATAAGGGAGGAAATTTACAAAAATATAATTTACACGTGCGTTTTAATGTACACTATTTGATTACTTTCAATATTTTTTTATCTAAGGCTAAACGATTTCGTCACAGATATATAAATATGAACATCAATTTTTTGCTTTTGGGTGCAAAATATACGAAATATGAACGATAAAAAAATCCATTAAAGTTTTTTCAAACAATAAGGATCATTCTACAGTGGAATCTTTTAAACTAAAATTTACACAACAAAGCATTCTTAAATTAATAAATTATGCCTTTAATCACGTCATCACGCAGCTTTTAGTGAATTGAAAGGCATGAAGGGTTTTTTTTTTTGCTTGTTTAAAAGGAAATTCTTCATTCTTCAAAGTTTTCTTTGTTTTTACGTAAGACAAGATTTTAATTTTAAGATGGCACATGGATGTAATCACGCAATAAAAAATACACATAGTTAAATCTGTTATTTTTATAACCGAATTCAAATGTTCTTGAATTGAAGGATTATAGTTTGAAACTTCAGCGTTGTAAAACAATGCTTTCTACAAAGAATAAATCTGTTTTCATTAACAGTCATTAAATTAAATTTTTTTAACCAGGAAGGTATTAAACTAACAAGCACAATTATTTTTCCAAAACAACTAAATATAAATAGAATCAATTCAAAATAAGAGAATAAGTTTTTCTCATGCACTGATAAAAAATTCAAAATTTAATAAAATACGTTTAAGAAATGCAGATAATATGTACAACACATATTAAAACCAGTATTCAACAGTATTTTTGTTTTACATGAGCTTAGATGCATCTATACCGCATTTTGTCAAACTAAAAGATAATATTATAATAGCCTCATAATATTAAAGTAAACAAATAATTATTATATTCTAGAAAAAACAATTAAATTTAAAAAGGTAATGAAATAATTCCTTTTAAATATTAATTACATGAATAAAAAATATTAAAGAGAAAGCTCTAACGTGTAGGAATATTATATATGTGCCAGCATTATAAGTTAAAATTCCAGCAGGGCATTGTAAAATTTGAATTATTACTAAGAAATAACCAAGGCATCTCTGAACAAATTTTATTCTACATATCAGTTGAATTTTAAGTATATATATATATATATATATATATATATATATATATATATATATATATATATATATATATATATATAATTAATGTTGTAAATTATAACTATTGATATTGATTTGTTTGGTTTTAGGAAGTCGTAGACGAAAGTAACTCTAGGTATGGAAAACATAGAATCCCTCTGTGTAATTTCCTTCATTTGAAAATCTGATAATGTAGCCATACGAATAAATGAAGACTGTTTATGGAAATGAGAACCTGTCATATGACACTGTTATGTGGTGGAAAGGGATTCCTCAACTAGACATACGTCTCTCCCAGATTATCCAAGATGTAGAAGATAATCATTCACGGACGATGTTGTCACGGTGAGAAAAGGGAAGCACTTTATCCAATTCGACCGAAGAGCAACCTTTCCAATAATCAAGGATGAGATTGATCTTAATTACGACAACATGTGGAAAACTATTCATGAAGAACTTGTACGCTGGGTTCTACTATTACTAACTACTTTTTTACAGAAGTAAATACGGCGAAACCTGAAAAGCGAGATGTTGAATACTCGGAACAAGACAGAGATTAAATATTTGATTGATAAAATGAAGGACCAGAATAATCAAGGAGCCCAAATGCGAGTTTGTACAACATGCCAAGATGAGACATCAGCATTATCACTATATAATGTGCGGTAGCCTTTTCCCTTCCACCTACCGCTATTTCACAAAACTATACATTGTGTAGGCTTATATTCATGTTGGTCTTTAATTTTTCTAAATACAGCAACGACAAAGATGTCTGGAATGATGCTCAACTTTCATGGATGCCAGAAGATTGTTAATGGCTGAGCGTGTTGAGTAATAAGTATCATTTCATTCACGAAGTAGATGACCATTGTATCCCAAATAGACTTTGTTTTGTATAAGCACACACTGTTTACTTTTAGCACTGTACACTGTTCTTACTGTGTTGCTACGACCGACAATAACAAACCGTTTCAATTGCATGCATCCAACTCAAAGATATGTTTATGCCACCTTACCGTTTGCAATACTATTTGTGGCAAGCATATTGAAGCTATTTTACAAAGGCACACATCATGTGACTCGCATATCTCTTGTTCAATTTACTCTTCGAACTCTTCCTTTCCAGTAAGATAAAAATCATTTCACTAAATGTGTGTGTAAAGACGTATCAATTACAATAATAGGGGATATTTCAGTATCACAATTTATCGCAGATCTGGAGCACAGCAAAAAGCAAACAAAATGCCAAAAACAGGAACGCTAAAGAAAATATATCATAGGATGTTTGATTAAGTCTATATTATTTTTTTATCGAACCGTATATAAGCATGCATCATAGTCAGCGGATGATTTTACTAGTTACTGATTGTGTGTGTTATTCATTTTAAATTCATTAAACAAACCCTCAAATTAGTGTGTTCAGACTTGGATGCAATTTCAATTAACACATTCTTTCTTGATAGTACTTAATAACAGTTCTTTTTCACTTCCAAAGAAGTGAAAAGAGTGCAAATTATTATAATTCTCAAGAATTTCAGACGATTAAAATATACTTACATAATACCATGCTGGATTTGGTTTATTTTGAAAATAATTATTTTTTATTTCTTTCGAAGTAATGTAATATTATCTAAGACTAAAAAAAATTTTGTCAAGAATATATTGCACACATTAATGAGTCACTTTCTTGAAAAACATTGAATTAAGAAATGAAGAAAAAAGTCTTTCTTTTTTTAAAAAAAAATCATTAAAAAGAACGTGACACTGTTATTATTCAAAAGATACAGAAATTCTGCGTTCACAAACAAAAATTAAGTTTAGAATAAATGAATGCCAATGCAATTGAAATATTTTTCCCAAAATCACGGTGTTTTTCTCCCTACTAAAGCATTGTAAAATTAATAATCGTTGTAAATACAGATAACGAATATCTGGAATGGAACATATTTTTAAAACCTTGCAGAGAACCTTGCAATTCATGATTAATTACGAAAAACTTTCAACGAAACGTTAAACTTTCTTTTGGAAAAATCGCACAGCGATAATACTACAAAAACAAAATAAATCTTCAGAAACTTAACATGTCACAATTATCCTTCCCATTTACATACGAAACTTTATCCCATCAACACACAGACTGTCAAAAAATAATAATAATAACGGTATAGTAACAGTTAACATAATTAGTTACGGTATAACTCCTTACCGTTAAATTCCATTTACACTGCATCACGTAATCTAAATTAAACTATTATATTCTAAGGAACAAGATTAATTACCGAAATATCATTGACCCGTACGTGTGGGATAGCATTCATAGCACGTAATTAGTCTCTCAATATAATTCTTTTTGTGTAAAACTTGATTCTAACTACTCTCGTAAAGTAATTCCGATTTAATTAATGCATATGTTAAGATTTATAGCCAAAATATCATTGACCTATGTAATCTGAACCAATTCGACTCGTTGAACGTTATTAAGACGCAAATGTGAATGGACGCAGAAGTGCTCTAAAATTAACGGCGAGACAAGGTAAATAAATTAATTAGAAGCGTTCAAAGCCGAGGTTAAAAACTGAAAAAAAAAATCAAATATCAAGGGCAGAGAGGACGTTTGTACTCGTACATTATTCATAAGAATAATCGAGTCACTCTCTTAAAGCGCAATTACATGCAATTATCAGGAAAATTTTACAACTGATCACGTTTTCAGTGTCGAACACTCTCCCATTTTCTCTTTAGATAATCATTTTTATTCAATTCCATAAATCACATTCAAGGAAAGTTTTTATATTTTTTATAGCAAAAGTATACATTTACATTTATATATAAATACTTCAATAATTTATTATAGTTAATAAGGAACAAAAAGCTTACAATAATCTGTTTTTAATTTTAAATAAATATTTTATTTATTAAAATACATTCGGACCCCGGTTCACCGATTCCCTATTTAACGAATTTCACGATTTAACGAAATTTCCCTCTTTTCTCCATTAAATCGAAGGCAACCCCCACCCAACCACTATTTAACAAATAATGAACCCAGAATTGACGAATTGTTTCAACAGCTGAAAATCTATTTATTCTTAATAGTTTATTAGAAAAAATTAGGTTTTTTTTCAAATCACATCCTTTTTGGCACAAACAGAACAAGTCTTTTCTTGCAAACAGACCATTGTTAGACTTTACAAGTGCAGATGAGTCATGAGTGTAACCTATCGTGTGAGTTTTGAATAGGACAGCAAACTCCTTTCATATCTCATCCAACTCCACAACGTAGGTGATATTTTAAGATTTTAACGATTATATTACAGTTGTCTGTGCAAATGAAGTTGAGGAATATGTTAATTTACCGGAGCCAATGTGTAACGATTCTAATGCAGAAATTGATAATGGAACTTCTATGAAAATTGTTGCATTTTCTAATGCTCTACATCAGAGGTTCCCAGACTTTTTTGTCTCATAGACCCCTTTTCATGTTTTTCAGTTTGGAGTAGACCCCCAGCTTACTTAATATTGAATTTTTTAGAATTTACCAACTTGAATGTCTTTTTGGCAGCTGGTATAGAGCTACTTACATTAAGCGATTTGAATTTGAAACTGTAGTGAAGTATAGTGTTTAAACCTTAAAAAACATGTTAATTAAAAAAAATTAATCTTTAATTAATTCATTTCATAACTTAGGGGCAATCTTGTCAGGTTTATTAATCCTCGGTTACTTGTGTCCAGCCCTTATTTCCCCCTTTCTTTTATGTTCTGGTGTTTGGCAACCACAGTGAAAGTGCTTCTCAATAGGAAAAGTAATTAAAAGTTTTCTCACGATATTCCATAACTCGTGATAAATATAATAGGTATGTCTTTTTAAAACCAAAATTGCTGACATGATCCATGTTTTAATGAAATACATGCTGTCGCCTTGTAATTGCAAATTAACACCTCATTAAAATTAGTAAGTAAATCTACTAAATATACGGAATCCAGTTTCCCCACGTGACTAAATTTTCTTTTAAAATAAAAATCTTCATTTGGTTTAATAAGAGCCAATATCATAGACCCCCATTTACATCTCATTAACCCCCAAATTATTATTTCGCTGGCGTGGACCCCTTGGAGGTCATCATAGACCCCTGGGGGTCTATATAGACCACTTTGGGAATCACTGCTTTACATTGTTTGGGTAAATGACGCAGAATTTTCTTCTCTGCCTAAAGTCAAAAAAGAAATATTTCGAGTCAGGAATCCAAAAGATTGTCAAAAATTTATTAGTCAGAGTTTTTTAAGATTTTTAATTAACTGATGAAATCACTAATAGTATTTTGATCTGTTGAATAAAAAGTATGTAATTTATAACTATGGATTTTTTATGTAGATGCTTATTACAGAATTTCAAAAAGATAAGTGGAAAACATTTGTATTTTGTTTAGACCCCAATATAACGAATAACCCCGAAATAACGAGCAAAATGTTCAGTCTCGATGAATTCGTTAAATCAGGGTTAGACTGTAATTAGTTTTCATTGTTATGTAGAATTTTATCGAAAACTAAATAAATAAATAATTTCCAATGTTTCATTCTTGTAAAAATTTAGTTACAACTTGCGCAAAAATATCATATGAAACTAAATGCATTATTTAATTTTATGTTATTCAAGCAGAATTCTCAGGATATATTCAATATTTGTTTTACATCCAGCACAGTGTAAAATATTTATATCGTACTATAGAGATTCCTGAAGTTTGTTCAAATATTTATACATAAATTGCTTCAATAACATGATCCATGAATCTATTTCAATGCATTCTATAGGACCAACGATTTCAAACAGTGATGTAATGAAATTGAATTCAATCTTTCCTGAAATTCAGTCTTGGTTTATTCTTTTTCTAATTTTAGACTCTAACCCTGAAAAACATAGAGAAAGAAGTTATATATATCTGAATTTTACAATTGAAAAATTCCATTTCCTGTAACTAAATTATCTGCCGCAGCAATTGGAGGAAACTTTTTGGGCCAAAAGTAAAAGAAGCAGACACAATATAAATTTCGTTCGAGTTTTTATTTGCCCTTCCCTTCCCAATATCTCAGTCGCAATTGACGTATATGCGAACTTGTCCTAGTATATCCAAATAACTTCAAACTCCGAATGCTTCTTTTGTGCAATCACACGCAAAAAGCACCGAGGCATTTTTTAAAACTATATTAGATTCCGAATACAGGCATGATTTTTATCTCCGAAAGTAAATACCTCAAATAGATTTTCCAACTAAAACATAGTTAAAAGTCCGCTTAAAGAAATAAATGAAGTTTTAGATAATATTTACGATAGACACTGTAGCAATGTTTCAACAGTTATATATATATCCTTATTCCAATAAATTTCCCATCAATATTTTAGTTTTTAGTTTTTATATATATATATATATATATAGTATACATATATATATATATATATAGTATACATATATATATATATAGTATACATATATATATATATATATATATAGACTTACTTATAACTGATCTTATTTTTACTTATATGCGGTGCTGCTCTTAGTTCATTTTGTATTGGTGTATTAACAAGGTGATATATTGACGTGATAAGTTTACTTATCTTAACAGTATTTCATGCAAATATTAGTTATTAATTTTTCTGTTATATTTTATTAAATTAGTATTAGAGTATTTTATTTTCTAATAATTACATATATATTTATAGTATTTTCTTTTTTCCCAACAGCCCAGTAGTGTAGACATATTACAGGTGAAGGTTGGATGGCCAAAAAACATTGTTTAAACTTGCATTCTTGGTTCCTAAGGCTAAGAGTTTGCTATTGTACTACTGCGGCTAATGTTTCTTACAGTTCTGTTTAGTTATACTTCGGATTATAACTATTTGTATATATTATTATGGATTACATATATATATATATATATATATATATATATTACACACACATTCAGACGGAAATACATAGAATATACATAGACAGATATAAATATAATAATTGAATGCTATGTTAAAAGGAAACACCTGTTTATTTTTTGAATTATTCATGCGCAACCTCTAGGATTTTGTAAATGCAGTACTTTTACATAAACTGTAGAACTATTTGGAGGTAAATTTATAATTTCATTTGATTGATTGTGTGTGATTTGATTTAATTTTAATTTAAGTCGCACTCTGAAGGAACACAAGGGCTAATGACAAGGGTTCTTATAATTTAGAGAACATGGTGAAGTGGTGAGTACGACACCTTAGCTGGCACTTCCTCTCTCTAAATTTCTACACAACGCCAACGGGAAAAGTTTGAATCTCGACAGATTTTACGTACACCAATCTCTAAACAACGTGTATTAAGGGGCACTAGGTTTCAAAACCAGAACACGGCAACGCCGGGCACGAACCCGTGACCATGAAAATTCCGCTACCACTGCTACAGTTTCATTTCATTTGGTTACAGATAGTGAAGTTAAATAAATGTGTTTTAAACATTTACTGCAATAAGCTATGTTTTTCTTTGTTTTTAATCAACCGCAATGAATCTTATGGATTATAAACCATTTCTGAACTTAACTCAGAGGCGCAACAGCCCATGAGGGCCAAGGCCTACTAAGCATATCTCAGTTTTCATGACCTTGGGCACTGAGGTGCATGAGCAGATGTTCCGGTCAGGTGGCCAGTTTGATGCGAAACCCCCAGTGTTTAGTTCCCAAGCTTGGTATTTATCAATCTACTAAAGAGATGAGAGGCTGAGTCGACCTTGCCCAGCCCGGGGTAGAACCTTAGACCTGAGACGTAGAAGCGCAATACGCTACCATTCAGGCACTGGGTTATATATATAAACAATTTCACTTCTCTCAAATCTCATTATCATGTATCGTAACACCCACAAAATGAAGAAATGCGTAAAATACCAAACGCAGCAGGATTTAAAAATGAATTGAATATAAACTATCTTTCTTTTTTATTTCATTTAAATATTATCTGTATTATAATTAAGTGTTCCGTCTACAACACCAATAAATAATTTATTATACTTGAGGCCAGGGTTTTAAAAACGTAATTAATAAATGGAATTCATTTTTTACCGTAGCTTTGCAGACATTCCGTACATGTCATCTTCTCTTTCTAATAGAAATAAAAAATACGGTCGTCAAAATATTTTTAGCCTCTGATGAAATCTATAATTGGTCACCGCAGTAGCCGAATGGTCATGGTCGCGAACTCTTGACTGCGTTTTGAGTCGCGGGTTTAAAACTTAGTGCCAATGAAAATCCACTCAGCGCAGAGGGGTCTCTCTCTCTCTCTCTGCGCGTTAAATATGACGAGATTCAAAATCTTCCTATTGACATGGTGTGCAAGTTTGGAAAGGGAAGTATCAGTCGTCCTCGTCACTAGGTCGTGGTTCAAAATTAGGAGGTCCATAGCCAAAAAGCCCCGTTGCTTCAAAGAGCGACGCAAATTAAAGTCAAATAAACGATCTCTGTTTAATTCAGGCAACCTTCTGTTTTACATTCCAGGATACAAATTAGCTATTTTTTTTATCGAAAAACCAACACATACAAATTAATCAATCTTGCATTCTATTCTTCATGCATCCCAAAATTCAAGAGTTCATTCCTAGATTATTTTCATGGATATCTATCTAGAGCTCTGCAGTGGTGTCCGTGGATTCTATCCAAATGTTTTGAAACTTATACGATTGAAGTTGTATTTCAATACATCATTACGCATTATAGAGGCTTTATAATGCCATTATAATATATACCCAAATGTTTTTATATGTCAAATTTAAAATTCTAAGTATTGTAAATATACGTGCATTTTAATTTGTTTACAACAATCAATGAGAAAAAAATTATAAAAAATTAATTGTATACAAAATAAAAGAAAAACTATCAACTTCATTTTGAACAATACAACACATGGCGATAAATCAAAATACACCAATCATTCTAATTTCAAATAAAAGCAGTGATGGATGTATTTAATTTCAGAGTGTTTTTAACACATGAATATTCGAGAGATTAAGTATTTTATGAATTTACCTCTCCCCTTTCCATAATACAACAGAACAGGAAGTAAAAGAACTCTATATAACGTGGGTTCAAATTAAAATATATAACGTGTTTTTACTGAATGACCGCAATTTGATAAATGGTGGTGGGCTGTAGACGCCAAAAAAACTTTCTAACCAATTCACTAAAGTTCCTCCACTCATCGAAGGTCAGAGACTTCCCAATGACGTAATAGATGGAAAGAATTATCATCGATTATTGTGCCATCCTGGCCTGTAGTAAAAAGATAAGTATGAGAAATGCTACTAGTCTCTGTCTCTCTTCTAGTCTGTCTCTCCTACTAAGCAAGAGTTATTCCAAGTAGTAAAGTTAAAGCTTTTTACATAACTCCTTCAAAATAAAGTACATTGAGGTACCTCACAATGTGAAATCAATGTGAAATGCAGACATTTATTGAGCTTTGAGAGAAGCTGGCCTGGCAGGAAAAAACAATTACGACACATTGTCTAATACACGATCAGTGACTTTTATACGCGTCTGAAAATTTTTGATTAATGTTTCTTTGAAAAGTATGCAATGCGTGATATCATTAGTCGCTCTAGGATGCAGTGAAATACGGAACAAATTTACTACCCTAACTTTTCCCGTCGTATATTAGAAATGAGATATTCGTTAACCCCTTAAAATGCCCCTATTTTTTCTGGTAATGTTATGTTAAAACATTTTTGAGATTTAGTCTGACGTATTAAACGAAATTCATTTAACATGATTTAAAATTAATTTAATTTGTATAACTATTTTTTTGTTGGGAAGCATGTTTCCCACCACCCACCACTGGGAGTAATATTTATAGCTTGGACACCTTATGTTTCGAGTATCTTTTTCACAATTCCTACTATTAGTAAACACTCTCCCCCCACACATATATATATATATATATATATATATATAATCTTGTTCAAATTATCAATCGTTAATAAAATAATTTTTATTCAACCACTCAAGTTTAAATGCATTTTTTAAAATTGTAGTGGATGACACTTGATGTTAATACAGTTTTTCAAATATTAATTCATTAATTAAATTTAATTAATTAATTATAGTTTAAACGAGACATATTTCAGTTGATATTATTCCTCTAGATGGCAGCCCCTTTGGATAAAATAGCTTTTGTTAAAGTTGCGATGAAGATAACTTAACCTGAATATTCATATGCTAGTTAGACGTCAGTATTCCTTTTACACTGGTTTAAGATAAATTTTTACCTTTTTTATTCAACTTTTATTAAAAAAAAATGTAATAACAAATTTGATGTGGTTAAAAGTTTTTAATGTTACTTTAAAAGGTGTTTTGTGCACAACGGAAAATGTTAGGGCCCCCTGCAAAGTCGGATTTTGAGCCTAAGCCAAATCTTACAAAGGGCCAAATCTTACGTACTTGGCGTCAGTCAGGCTTTGGGCCCACTACAATCCTGCCCCCGTGATGTAAGGATTGCGGGGATGTACGTTACGCAGTGGCGCACACAAGGGAGGGGTCTGGACCCCCATCAAAGCCCTTGATTTTTCCCCCGATTGATTATACTTTTAAGTATATAATACGTAAAATGTAATTAAATATTTGTTTTTAATCATTAATTTTATTAATTAATACTAATTATTTATTCAATAATTAGTTTTTTACTGTTTTTTGTTCCCAAAAATTGACAAAATCTAAAGGAGCCTGTTACAAGAATGATGGACTTTCGACCTTGGTCCCCCCCTTGGAAAACTTCTGTGTGCACTACTGACGTTATGCCACTGGTCGTGTTAACCGAAGAGCTAGCAACACAAATCATAGGCGAGAAAACAGCTTCCCATGGACATTTAAAACTAATTAAGTTGATGGTAAGTATACTTACTTACCACAACCTTATAAAAGGTTAAGAGAAAATTTTGCAATGAAAATGGTTAAAAAGCACATAAATTTTAGAAAGCCAAGTATTCAAGTGCATGTAATAAAATTTTTTTAAAAAAAGCCGTTGGTAACTATTCTCTCCGTCTTTTTTTTTTCAGAGCAAAATTAAATACCTGACATTCCTAAAAAATCCCACTGATAAACATACAGATCCAAAAGGTTTCGGTGACGTTTTATTTGCATATTTTTTCGCTTGAAAATGAATCGATTTAAAGCTCCCGCGCAGATCTATATCAACAGTATGAATCGCCAAGTAGTTTTATCAATCCAAAATTAAGAACACTTACTGCTTCAAATGATGTTCTAATACTCAGTTAAAACTGCATTTGCATGAAAATGTGAGTAGTAATGCAGAATTTTTATGTTTGTGGAATGTTAAACGAAGCATGGTATCTTTCTAAAAACATGTTGCTTACGCACTTCTTTTTTATGCTCAGGGAAAATGAAGCCTTGATGGATTCAAAAACATTTAACGAATGCTCATTTTATCCATTTATTTCATATATAATTTTTAAAATACTTTTGTTACAAGAAAGACATTTCAGAAGTTTGTTTAGATATATAATGTTCCCAAGCAGTAATTGCAGTCAAATAATTGAAATTCGTGGAAAAATACTGTATGGAATT
Source organism: Trichonephila clavipes (assembly GCA_019973935.1). NCBI lineage: Eukaryota > Metazoa > Arthropoda > Arachnida > Araneae > Nephilidae > Trichonephila > Trichonephila clavipes. Next base: position 1,012,593 of record BMAU01020026.1, on the reverse strand, counting down.
AGATTTAATAAAATGTTCATGCGCTGATATATATTTCCCAACAAAGAAAAAGACATAACTTATAGACTTAAACTTACTAAAAAGACTTAAAAATTTAGCATCCGAAAATTCTCCGAGAAACCACATGTTTAAGAAACATAATTTAAACTGGACACATGTAAGATTTTGCCTTTGGTATCTCTTCTTAACATATGTAAAGCAATTTCCAATAAAAAATGCTACAACGGAAACACAAATTCGAATAGACTGAAAAAAACTGAATTTTATAATTACTTTCGTTAAAATAAAAATTAAATTTACGTGAGTTCCTAAAATCAAGGAAAGGTTTTTGCAATATACTGTTCAAACATCGAATAATTCAGCAGTTAATACGCAAAACTGAAATAAAATATAGAATAAAAAATAAACGTACGTTCTTGTATAGGTAAATATATAAACTGTACAAACAGCTTTCTACTTTTAAAAATTTATACGCCTCATTGCAAAGCGATTATTACAAAAAATAAAACCACGCGTGAATATTTGCCCAAAACAAAAACCTTGTATAGTAAATTCATTTGGAAACAGAAACTAAAAATACATTAATAAACTAAAAAAAAATTATATGAGCTGCGCAAAGGGGCCGTGAATCACAATACCTCTGGGAAAACACAAATACTCCTGAGAAAGTAATACTAACCCACTTAACCTATTCACTTGCTTCTTATGCGGTTCATAAGCGTAACGATACGATGAATCCGAAATTCAAACGGCGCAAATGATTACCAGGTGCATAGTTACATGTGATCTTATCATTCTAGGTTGGATTCCATTTAAATCTCGACACAGTAGCACGGTCCATTTATTTTCACATCGAAGACAGAGACTTATCTTTCGACATTTATCCATCAGTGTTAAGCGCTTGGAAAGGAACAACTGTTACACTTTTTAAATGTTCTGTGAAGGATCGTAAAGTCGTTTAAAGAGAACTAATGCAGCGTCTCCCGAACTGTGGGGCACGCCCTCTTCAGGGGCGAGATAACTCTATGTGGGGGAGGGCGAGCATATCGAAAAGTTGAAAATAAAAGATTATTTAAAAAAATTAGTAATGTACTGAAAAGAAGCAAAACAAAATATAAGCATAAAATACACATTTCTACTGATATAATATAAATATATGCGTACTGCACAATGTATTTGATAATTAGTTTTTTTTATGAATATTAAGTTAAGAACCAAGTTTAATAAATACCAGAGACTCCCATGGGCTTATCATATTCAGAATGATATACAAAACTAAATACTTATCTTGCTAATTTGTACGGTTTTCAATTAAAGTCGTAATGTAGTTTTAGCGTCGAAGTACATTATTATTACGCTCAATATATTATTATTGTACGGTGGAGAACTCGATAGAAATTATGATAGAAAATCGGGTTGCAAATGTTGGAAATTTGAGAAGCACTGAACTAGGAACGAACAATACATTCAATATCTATTATTGAAGAATTTAAGTATCTTATAAAGACACACATTAGAATCGTCCGAGTCAAATGTCAAAGAATAGGAATTAAGCTGAAACTTTTTTATTAAAAAAATGAACCAATATTAATACTATTTCTCAAACTCACGGAAAATACAATATATTTTAACATATTTCTCATGTTGATTGGAATCAAATAATTTTTCCTGTTAACAATGAGGGCTATAATTCACTTTCTACACTTCAAAATCAAGGGGATTTTTAACTACACAATGAAGCGAAAAATTGCCATTTATTGAAAGTTTCTACGTTTTAAGAACGCTGTATGATACAGCCGCATTCATTTATATTATTACTCGGGCATTTTCGATCGGAAAATTTGTCAAAGTTGGATAATGTTTTTACTGCAGAATACGCAGACGTAAAAAGTAAAACTTTTTGGATACTAATCTTAGGATTAGTATGAAAAAAAAACCAAACTAATGCTTAAAAAATAACTAAAATATTAGAGAGATCAACTGTGAAAAATCCATTTAAAGTTATTTCAAACAATTATGTGCTGATACTAAAAGGGAAAAAATGTAAGAAATCATAAAAAAGTTTTAACTGCGTTATTTCACGAATACAATAATATTTCAGGCAGTGAAATTATAACTCTATAATTGATTAATGGATTGATTCCTTTATCTCTCAAATTAAATTCTCTAATTGATATAAAATGTTAACTCAAAGAGTATAGCTCTAACTTTAACTTAAAAATAAAATGATTTTTCTAGTAAAGGGTGTTTTTTGAGAGGTATAGAATTTTAAATTGCAATAAAGCAACGATCTATTATTCGATTGACATGAATTTTTTTATTCGAAAGATAATCTTGTGGCATTACATTTTAAACGATCATCAAGCAAGGCGTAGATTCGTCGAATGGGCCCAAAACGAGATTCGCGTTGTTCCCGATTTTCATAAGCGAATTTTGTTTAGCGATGAAGCGCACTTCTGGTTGAATGGCTACGTCAACAAACAAAACTGCCGCATTTGGAGTGAAGCTAATCCACAAGTGTATTTCGAAACACCGTTACATCCAGAAAAACTGACTGTTTTGTGCGCTTTATGGGCTGGTGGAATCCTTCTTCAAAAACGATGAAGGCCACAACGTTACAGTCAATGGTGATCGGTATAGAGCCATGATTACTAACTTTTTCATTCCTGAATTGAACAATCATGATGTCCAGGAGCTGTGGTTCCAACAAGACGGCGCAACATGTCACACAGCTCGTGCCACAATCGATTTATTGAAAAACACGTTTGATGACCGCCCAATTTCACGTTTTGGACCTACCTGTGAATTGGCCTCCAAGATCTTGTGATTTAACACCGCTAGACTATTTTCTGTGGGGCTATGTAAAGTCATTGGTCTATGCGGATAAGCCAAAAACGCTTGACCATTTGGAAGACAACATTCGCCGTGCTATTGCCGATATACGGCCACAAATGTTGGAAAAAGTCATCGAAAATTGGACGTCCAGATTGGACTACATCCGAGCCAGCCGTGGCAGTCCTATGCCAGAAATCATATTTAAAATGTAATGCCACAAGATTATCTTTCGAATAAAAAAAGATTCATGTCAATCGAATAATACATCGTTGTTTTATTGCAATTTCAAGTTCTATACCTCTGAAAAAATACCCTTTATGTGTTACGAAAATCGCGTTTAAAATTCTTCGTTGTTACAAATAATACCAGAGCTTGGAAAGTCAATAACAGTTACGAATTCTCCATCCATTTTGTTATGTTGCAAAATTGATTTATGTAATAATTCAGAGTTGTTTATGTTTTGCTTATTCTTTTTTTTTACCGTAAAATTTGGGGCATAACACGCACTTTTAACACAAAAAATAAGATCGACATTTACAGGTGCGCAGTTATACTCCGGGTATGCAAAAGATAGCTTCAAAAATAACAAAAGAGATGCACATAAAAAAAACTTAGACTTCTGCAAAGATCAGAATACTGTTTAAAAGGAATGTCATATCTTATAAACTTAAGGTATCCGACTACCCCCCCTAAAATCATGATTTTTTTTAAAAAATGGACCATTTTTTTCATTTTATTTTGTAGACCATCTTATTTGCTTCATAAAAATACCAAGGTTTTTATTTTTCATTCACTAGAACAAAAACTACAGGTGTTTTAGTGAAAGCAGATGTCAACTTTACATAAGATGTCAAACTTTAAAATGCGTTTTTCTCGAAATGTATTTTTTTTTCGAAAAACTCCAACGGAGACAGCGATTGCTCAAAAAGTTTTTAAAATAATTTGATGAAATTTTGTACGTATGTTCTGTATAACAGTAGAAGTGTTTTAACTTTCTGATTTATCAATCACTGTTTTAGTATAAAATTTACAGTTCCTTATGGAATGTAATCACTGTTTTTTTTTAAGCAATTTCATATAACAACGAAGATAAAGTGTTCTAGATTTTGTAAAAATTAAAATATCTCTTATCCTGAAGATCATTTCAAAAAGGAATAGCAAAGTAATACATCAAAATTGAAAAATTGAGAATTTGTTCATAAAATTTTTGTACAGAGCGGGCCCCGTTTATACAATATTTTGTCAATTTTTACCCATTTTTTCCCATTTTAGTAGTAATAATTTATTTTTCAATTCTTAATTTTAGTCTTTTTTTCTTAAAATGTGTACTAAATAAATCTAAAAACCACAAAAAAATCTCCATATATCAATTATTTTGAAAAAAAAGTTGCCGGATACCTTAAAGAGTTGTTTTTATAGAAATATACTATTTTTTCAAAATCCTGGGATAATACCTTGAATAAATGGCTTTAAAACATGATAGCATTGCTAACGTACATTGCAGTTTCCTTCGTAAGCGGTGTGGGGGGGGGAGTTATACGGCTAATATACCTTAAAATTAAAAAAAGGAGCTTGAAAGTATATGTGTGCATTATACGCCGGATTTTACGGTAATTCGCCGCTGTTTCTGAAAAAAAGATAGAATATCTTGAGGACTTAAAAATACACATAGAACCATATTCAAAAATTCTTAATTTTCTTACAAAGATCAGATAAAATTATGAGTATTCGGGTATTTTTTAACAATTTATATATATATATGTATCCTTTCTTTACAAAAACCCGACTGTCATTGTCAGAGGAAGTTCGAAGATATTTTAGAAAATCAGTGAAAGAATACGAGGTTGAAAAGAATTGCAGCCTACCCACCTTTATTAGGGGAACATTTCTAAGGATTTACCAAGTTTTAAGAAGATTACTGAATAACGTCATGTTTTTGACAGGCAAACACAACGGATATTCAAGAGAAAATTACACTTACGATTAGCAATTAGATAAGAAAGGACTTTTTCTAAAAATTATATAGGGGGATTCTCCCACTTAATAATGTAAGCAATTATAAAACCTGGCAAGCCAATTGAGGCTCAAATGAAGTTATTATCACGATGCCTAAAGCAGGAACTTGCTTTGAAGTAGTGCCTGATGGGTTTGGAAAATTAACCAATGAAAATCAAAACTAAGTGTGCGTAGGGAAGTTCTCCATTAGGGTTCCCATGGATCGCTCCTCAGCCTCTCTCTCGTTTCGGATAGCCTCAGGACGAAAAGGGGAGAGTAGTAAGAGTACTTGGCAGTGTGCCAAGACGACTCGAAATTGGAACAGGTAAATGCACTCTCGTATAATCGAAGAAACATTATTTAAAAATGATTTATTCAATTAAATTGTTTTCTTCCATATCAACTGATTTCCAACTTTTTAAAAAAATTATACATATATATTTTTTATCATTTCTTTTTCTAATTGCGGTTCACTTTCCTTTTATAATTAGCATTGTCACACTCTCATAGCTCAGCCCCAATACCAAAAATAATTGCCTTTCGCGAATAATACATTTTTTCAATTTGATTTAATCGAACTAATCACGGCTGGTTGTTAACGAGGAGAAAAGATGTTCAAAAAGTATTTTATTGAGATAAATTTAAGAATATTATAACGCATGAGCGATCAAAATAAATCCTTTTCATTCTTAATTCCTCTTAATTATCAAATTGAATCTTAAAAGGATACAAAGAAAAAAGATATACAAGAAAAGAAAAATGACATGTTCTGCAATTCTCATTTAATTGGATGATTTATTGATTTGACTTAACATCGTTAGAAAATTGGATATAATTAGAATGACAGGTCCTGACTCAAGATTTCGTTTGATTTGATTTAATTAACGTCATACTAGAGCTTCACAATGAGCGATTCATTACGATCTATCATCAATCTTCTAGGGAGGAGGAGAAAAACCTATTTTTTAGACGGAAATATTGAACGATTAATAGAATATGGATGTAACATTGTGTTGATTCATTCCTACCACGATGGCTATCTTCGGAAACGTTTTGTAGTTTAGAAGGATTGGAAAAATTCTAATGACAGCCGATACATTACAACATGAAGATCCACGTACCGCTTGAAATGAATTGCTAACTTTTCTAAATTTACAGCAAACAATCTAGCCTCCAGATTCTTAGGGAGATATTTCACGAGGACATATGTATATGAGATAAAGATAAAATTAAATTATTTTTAAATAAAAATAAAATCTACGTATGCATATAGTCAACCTATCGTTATTTTCAAAAATGATTGCAATTTCTCATTTTTTACAAATACAAGCAATAAACTCAAAGAATTAGCCCCCTTCGCTGTACCTCTTAACGGCCGATTAAAAGTTTCGCGATTCGCTCCTCAGTGTCACCGTTTTTCACACAGGCGCGCGTATGCAGTGTATTGAGAGGAAAAGAAAAGGCACAGATATACAAATTTTTCTCTGAACTAAGTAAATTCTTTGCAAACACTGTCAATGTCATTTTTGTATTTCCAAAGCCATCGAACTAGTTTTAAACAAAGCAGCACAATGCAAAGAATTGTACTTTGAAAAGACGTATATATACGTCCGGGGCACTTAACATACGGGTTCAGCGAGACGGATATATACGCCAGAGGCTGTTAAGGGGTTAAAGGCATCAGAGATTAAGAATTGCTTCAAATCACGTTTATGAACACTTTGAAATTAGGATAATTATTAAATCCCTCACTAAATTTCAATAATTTTGAATATAAATTATCATACAACTGTCAAACTATCATGTTCGTCAACTATTACTCTTTCGGTCACCTAAAGAATGAGCCCTTTTTAATATCCAGTAACTGCATAATTTTTTGTAAAAAATTATTATCAACATTCGTTTGTGATAAGTGAAGTTGAAGAAGTGATAAGTGAAGTCGAGAAGTGATAAGTGAAACTAATAAGTGAAATATTCCGAGAAGATATTAATGAATGTCCTATTAAACATTTCAAAGATATTATTTTCAAAAAGAGTCCGTGACCTTTACCTAACAGGAAAAGGGATCTATGGAGTAAAAGAGGTTAAAAGCTTTTGTTCCGGTCAGTTGACCATCAAAAAGCTAAAGCTCAATGCACAACATCTATTTTTCCGGAAAGCTTCACAAAAAGTTGCAGCTCTTGTTGGCCTGATGCAATGCCATGTCTACGAGGACAAATGTTTTAATCACGCCTATCTCAGTAAGTACATGAATGACGTACATGAAAACTGTTGTTAAGTTTCAAGAAAAACAATATTATGTTATTTAAAAATTCACAAGAAGCGAAGAGCTAGTTTAAAAAGCATGTCATGACGAAGTATAATACATCTAGATTGATCCGTAATCATTTAAGTGCCGAGAAGAGACGGTGAGAATTTAAAATAAAAATTATCCTAAATTAAGAACGCGTGTCAGATAGAAAACCAGTCCCCAATTATAAGTATCGTTGTTTAATGAAGAATTAGGAAAAGTATTTGAAGCTTTTGAAATGCTAAAGGCTTAAAAGACTTTGTATGAAATTCAAAAGTAATGAATGAGCAAGGATTTTTTTTAATTTTCACGAATATGTCCTAATTGGGTACGTTTTCGCAACAAGCATTTCCTTTTCATTTTTTTTAAGGGCTTGATAAGTTTTATTCATAAAGTCTGGAGGTGGTCAAAGGAGAAAATGAGAAAAATTACAAAATTAAAAAAGACATTCAAGCTTAGAATGAGAGAGATTTATGAAAGTAATTAGAATAAATTACTCAAAACTCCTTACGCATTTTCGACAGCCCTTCATCTATTCAAATCTTCAATTTTTATATTTAATTCGGCACGCAATTTTGGTTTTATTGTCATGTGAAACATGATTACAGTTTTACGTGTTCAGTCTTTGAACCAAATTTCTAAAAATGCAACAACAAAGGGATAAATGAACCCATAATCAAAGTTTCAATCCAATGATAACTGTTTTGTACGGCACATTTTTTAAGCACACGAAGTGATAAAGGGAGAGAAAGAGTTACACTGTTAGCGTTTTCATGTCTTTCGAAAGTTAAGTTTTAGTTTTAGTTTTTTGAGTTAAATACCGCTTCCTTTGAAAAAACTCAAAAGTAAAATCACAAAAAAGGAACACTATATATATATATATATATATATATATATATATATATCGGTATAATTTACATAAGGCGGTAACAGTCTGCGGACAGAGAGGTAATCACTTTCGTCTAGTGGTATGTTACGTGCTTACGAATCTTAAGTCGTGGGTTCTATCATCCGGATACAACGCCACTTCATTGGTGACCCTGGCAGGACCAAGAAAACTGCATACTTCTAATCTGTCGTGGCGCCCTCTACCGCAAGAAAAGCAATCAAAAGTCGTCAGATCCACTTGACTCAGCAACCAAAATCCGTCAGACCCATTTGACGCAGCAACCAAAGCCGTCAGACCCACTTGACGCAGCAGCAACAACTTACACTCTACACACACTCGTCATTACAAACATCTCGTTCGTTTGCCTATCCACCGACTCACTGGTAGTGTAGTGTGTAGCGGTATCATCTGCATAAGCCAGTAACAGCCTCCGGACATAAGAGATCATTTTTGTCTAGTGGTATATTACGTGCTTACGAATCCATAGGTCGCGAGTTTTACCCTCAGGATACAACGCCATCTCATATATATATATATATATATATATATATATATATGTATATCTCGGCAAATATATCTTCTTCGGTTTGACGTTCTGAAGATCCCTTTAAATTGTGTCAAAGTAAAATAAAGTAGATGGTATATAAAGTTTAAGTACCACCTTCCTACAGATAAAACATAATATGCAGATGAGATTTACCAAATTAAGTGATGTATGTGCGGTTAAAAAAATTAGATACTATTTACACCGCCATAATGAGAGAAATAATTATTCCAACAGCTAGATAGCACTTCCTTGCGTAGACTTAAGTGTTCTACTATAAAATAAAGTTTTGATCTTTAAATTACCATCTGCCCTAATTACTATTAAAATTAATTCAAAACCATATATTGTTAACTTTATTTATCGATTTGTATTTACATAATTAATTGCAATAATTAAATTACAACGCTAACCATACCTTGTTATCGATTAATTATGTCAACCTGAATTAATGCTTCATAAAAATACCTTTGAGTATATAGTTTTGGAGAGTGGGTGCCATTTGAAATGTCGTCCTCGTTACTTGGCCCCGTTTCAAAATTTCTAAATCCATGATTAATAGCAATCGTGTTGTTTCAAAATGCAACGTTTATAAATAGCCAATCAATCGAGTAAATAACTGGAACTACACGCATTTGATGTCAACTCTATCTCAAATTGACTAACATAATTAATGCGGTCGCGGTCACGAGTGGTTATAGTAACGAGTTCGAGCCCTGTCGTAGTTCAAATCGTCGTAGTCGTGGTTCAAAAGTCCTCCCGTTGATAAGGTGTAGTAGTTTGGAGAGGGCAGTGCCTCTCCAAACTACCAGGTGTCACTCTCGGCACTTGAACACGATTCAAAAATACGAGGTTCTTCACCAAAAGCCTTCGTGTTGCTTTATGGTTCAACGTTAATAAACACTCAATCACTCATTTTATTCGTTAATAATCACTCAATCACTCATTCTCTCTCTCTGTATGATTAACGAAAATAATTTTTTCCCAATGGGGCTACATCTTAGCAATTTAGCTTTTGCAGACACAGCAAGTCCCCAAGTAAGAGGACAGTTTCACGGTGGCATCATTTAGTGTGTCGGTCTCGTTATACCAAATTTGAACGCTTGAATTAATTTTCGATTCAAACTCTCATTGGATGCTAAATACTGTCGTGATTTAATTTTGCAGAGAGAACCAGAGCCAAATTGATACTCAAGGGATTTTTAACATGCCACATAATCATATGTGACATGCATGTCTACGGTTTTTGCATCCAGGAAATCTATCGACTCCAGCCGGGGTCGAACCCGCAACCTTAGGCTTACGAAACGGGCACGCTACCTCTGAGCCACCGCAGCCGATTGATAAAAAATTAAAGTATGAATCTTATTTTGTTGAACCGAATGTTATTGATATATAATTAAATAATTATGACAGCATTTTGAATCTTTAATTTAAATACAAAAATATAAAAATTCATGGATGATTTTACATTATTTATGTCTCAGTTGAAGAAAAAAAAAGTTGACTATCTTCATTTTTAAAATAAAAATCGTGTTTTAAACATAAAATAATTTGAATAAAGTTATATGAGTCACCTATTTTCAAATCAAGAATGATTAAAGATTTCTTTTCTCTCCCTTTTTAATTTTCAAGCTAAAAAGCACTTGATGTAATTTAAGCATGCCAAAACCTAAAAAAGCATCCAACAGCAGCACGCAAAAATGCAACGAGACTTCACAGCCTCATTGTGTATTCTCTCGAGCTGCGGGCACTTGATGTAGTGTATGTGTGTCTACGTCATTTAAACATTTATCATAAACTATGCATAAGATATGTATTCCGCTGCATTGAGAATTTATCCGAGTCTACCAACGTGATGTTTCATCAAATCTTTAAAGCAAATGAGTGATACCTTATTCACGAACACACAGAATTGTTTACGGACTTATAAATATTTATGTAACTACTACTGAATGTGAAAGTGACGTCAATCCATTCCGTGTGAATTGACAGCGTACTTGTAAACTTACTACAATAAAAAATACGAAACTGCCATTAAAAGTTCTTCAGCTTACGTCTTTGAAGTCAACTCCTGGTGACAGGGTGAGTTTCAACACTAAACCAGATATAGTAAAGCCTATTTTTATTTAATTATATATTTAATTGTTTGTGTATAAAAATATAATTCTGTTCATTCCCTATAGAGAAAATAACGTAGTTTATCCAAAATGATACCGAAAATAGGATGCGTTATTAGTTGCTTCATATAGGAATAGAAGCCATTAGTTTCAAGTTGTCAATTTCAGAGTATGATCAAGTTGAAAAAGAGAGATAAAAATGGTTCCATCACGGTAATACAATACAGATACCTAAGACAATGAGTCACGATAGCATAAAAATAACCACCACGCGCGCGTGACTTTTTTTATTTTATAAAAATAATCTTTTTAAACTTAAAAAGTGCATCCAATTATTTTATTGTTATCCATTAAAATTTTGAATCTCAGTTTTCACTGTTTTTATTCAGTTTTCACTGTTTTTATTCAGCTATCCACTTTAATACTAAAAAAAATATATAAATAAATAAACATATTATTACATTGCAGAAGAAAACACGGTAAATTGGTGCCAGTGGCACACACAGGTGTTTTTCGGGGGGGGTTCAGGGTCGAAAGTCCACCATTCTCGTATCATGCTCCAATACACCACCCAACATATTCTTTTGATTTTGTTGACTTTCAGGAACAAAAAACAGTAAAAAATTAATTATTGAATAAATAATTAGTATTAATTAATAAAATTAATTATTCATTCCAAATACTCAATTCAATTTTACGTACTATACACATAGGATTATAACCAATAAAAAAAAATTAAAGGCTACGGCGGAGGGTATGGACCCGGGGACCCCCTCCCCCTTGTGTGCGCCACTGATTGGTACGTATTTACGTATTCTAGACGAAACTGCTTCCAAAAAGGGATGCAACAAATAGCAAGCAAAAGGTTCTTCAAACGTCTATGTCATTTATTTGCATAAATTTAAGACTAATTAATTTTATTTCTGGGAAGGGTCATCTAAATTTTGTACTTGCATGTTAACTATTTTTTTTTTTTCTTGAGAGCATTATTTCATGTTACAAATGAGAAATCGCATTTCAATTCGTTTGAATTACAAACTTGTGAAATAAAAATTTAGCGAAATTATTTTTGTTGTGTTAGGAATCTACGACAAAAAATGAAAATAAATTTAGGATAGAGAATGAAACAATGAATGTGTGGGGTAGCACAGTATATCACTTTGTATATCAGTATACACAGTATACCACACAGTGCATCAATTCTCTACATAAATGATAAATTTTTATAAATATATATCTTTCAAGGTAACTAGTAGATAAAAAAAATCAGCTTTTGAGTAAAAAAACAACATATTTTAAAATAAAAGCGTAAAAATATAACTGATTTTGCTATAACATAGTAATGCATCCGCGTCTAATATACTTTATTTCCAATTATTTATTCGTATCTATTTGAATATTTCATAGAGTATTCAGAAAAATGTTGAAAAAAAAAAAATTTAATCCTTTCACATTACATACAACAAAGTATCACACAAAAACTATAATACAAAATAATTTTTTTATTTACCAAGCTTTAAAATTTTCTGTACTGAAATGCATTTATAAAGGAAGTAACAAAATAAATACATATACTTATGCAAACACACTTTTCATCAAATGTTACATAATGCCGTTAAAGGAATAATAATAAAAAAATTTAATTACTCTTTCAAAATGTAATTAAGCTTGCGTAAGTGTCTTTGTTATGCGATTTCGAAAATAGGAAAATTCATTTTTGAAGAAGTAATTAAAAATGTAATTAAGCCTTAATTAAAATTGAATTAAATTACGTGTTGCGTTACGGCATATGTTACAGAACAATGCTTAAGGGTAAATGAGGTTTATAGTCGTTATTATATAAAATAAAACTTCGAATTTCGACACTCTGCGACCCCCACTTTTCTTCTTCACATATGTAAGAAGGAAAAAATTTCTGAA